>JACEIK010002683.1:21933-110879 GCA_018107945.1 Datura stramonium
CTAATATAATTTAAATTTGGGCCTACAGCTACCCTACCTTTGTTTCTCACTAGTATGTTCTTTTTATAACAGATTACTTGATAAAATTATATCAACATTAGAGATGGAGCTAGCAATAGCTCGGACAAGGAAAACAATCAGCCAAAATGTAAAGTAAGATAGAGCATCAAATTACAACATTCCAAATAAAACATTTATTGTAATTGGAATCAATATCGCTTTCAGCAGCAGGAAAAGACAAGATTCTCTTAGAGAAACATAGATGCCTAAAGGTCATTAATTAGATTATTTCTTACTATCTTCTTCCTATTACTTTGAAATGGATGGATTATTTTGAATAATATTTGGAATGCAGGAGATAAGCTAAGGAAGTTAGATAAAGAGAAGCAGATAGTGGTATGGTTTGTGATAGGACACAATGCTACACCTGGAGGAGTTTTTGATCGTTCCATTGATAGTGAGGATGCTCAGTACAAATATTTTCTTTGACTTGACCACGTTGAGGGTTATCATGGGTTGTCCACCAAGACCAGATTGTATTTCTCTAAATTTTTCTCCATTTGGGACGCTGACTTCTATCTTAAAGTGGATGACGATTTCCATCTCAACTTGGGTGCCTAATTTATTTAAAACCTCATAACCTCTACTTTATTTAATTTATAAAAATGCATGCAGAATTATATATGCTTCTGTAATTATCTTAAAAATTTGCAGGTATGCTTGCTGCCACATTAGTAAGATACAAATCAAAACCAAGAGTCTATATAGGGTGCATGAAGTCAGGGCCAGTTCTTTCCAAAAAGTGAGTCATCTTCCATTTGTTACATGAAAGATAAATGAGATTTCCCTACCTGTCAAAAAGAACTAACTGGTGGTAATTGATTTTGCAGAGGCTTAAAGTATCATGAACCTCAGTATTATAAATTTGGAGAAGAAGGGAACAAATATTTCAGACATGCCATGGGTCAAATATATGCCATTTCTAGGGATCTTGCTGCTTACATCTCAATCAACTCGTAAGTTCCTTAATTATATAGATTCAACCTCAGATCAAATAAAGAATATATGGAATATGTAAATTTAATGTTACCATGGTTGTATGATGAAAATATTAGGGGCATATTACATAGATATGAAAATGAAGACGTTTCTTTCGGATCATGGTTAATTGGGCTAGAAGTGGAACACGTGGATGAACGTTCAATGTGTTGTGGGACACCTCAAGATTGTGAATGGAAGTAAAAAGGAGTGACAATGTGTGTGGCATCATTTGATTGGTCATGCAGTGGAGTATGCAAGTCGGTAGAAAGGATGAAAGATGTGCATCACTCATGTGGCGAAGGTGATGCAGCTGTATGGATTGTTGCTAATTCTCTCTAGAATACTCATCCCCGCCCTTCTTAATTTATTTGTATGACATTGTATTAGGAATGAAATCCGTAAGAGATTTATTTCTACAACTGGGAGGGTTGTTAAATTATCCACATACCCATTACTACTTCATTTCAATCAATAAATTATGCAATCCAATCCTTGTTTCGCTTATTTTTCCCACTTCCATTTCTATTTTCACTATTTCTTCCCTTTTCTTCTAGAGTGGCGGGTATTTCATATTTCTATCACGACTTAGCTGAACTTTCAATGAAAAACAACTTTATCTCTTAATAGTATTCTGTTCCTTAGATATTTTTTACGTTCTTTATGTTAGATATGTAAAATTCGACCATCAGCCCCATTAATCCGACATCTTATAGGACCCCTCCTAAAAATAGAAGCACTAGCTCTCTCACAGTTTGTCTTCTCAATTTTTGGTTTATTTGTGTTTCAATCCAATTTACCTACGGTGTAAAATGACACCTAATCATTCACACATCAAACACACCACAAGTCAATAACCAGATAAAATATAAAAGGAACGAAAGTTAAGAATATCTAACATGATAATAACATAAATAAAAGTACCATATAATAGAATTCTAAAGCACAATTCAAAATGTGGTGTCACAAGTCATGTGTGACCAAAGATGATGATATACAATTATCTTAAAAAAATTCATCAACTTTTTGAAATACACAATACTGTCTAGAAGAAAAGATCAATAAAGTAAATAGATAGAAAGCATCCATACTGCTGCGAACAAAGATAGTAGCTCATCACTAAAAGCTCGAACAATCTCTAAGCATCCTGTCGAACTATTTTGGCACTCGGATCAGAACCTGCACACACAAGGCACAATAGTATGTTGTACGAGAAGTACTCATGCTACACTTCATCAATCATCTCCTAAAAAATTAATAACAAAGACTTTAGTAAACATACTCATTTTCATGAACATGTGCAGTATACTTAAACTAGTTTGCACAGATACAACATACACTAGTTTGCACAGGTGTTGCATTTATATAAATTGCATCAACAGAGTCCATGAATAAGTATAGGAATGTTAAAACTCAAACTTTCACCATAAACCGTCATTCCCAATTCCCCAAACTTGCATCTCGTCATAAAAAAAGGAAACAAATTGAGCGATGTATGAGGGATGGAATTGAATTTTCACGTTATATCCAGAGCCTTAAGATAAATATGAATATAGAAAAATCACATATTTATATCTGAATATGCACGGACAACACACACATTAATATCTCAATTTGTACGGACAACTCAAATTCCAACAACACATATGAATATGTTTCACATATGCAGATGTACATATATATGTAAAATGAATGACTAATCAATAACTGTAATGACCCTATTTTGTGATTCTTGTTTCTTTTTTTCTATTTGACCTTCCATAGCATTCTTTAGCTGGTTGTTACTTGCGAGAATGGGTGACACTATTCTCGAGGTGATCAGATGTGTTTTAGATAAGATGTTTTGTTTTAAAAGTTCATACGTTGAGAAGTTTGACTAAAGTTAACACGTTTGGTTAACAATGTCAGATTTGAGTTTTGACAGTCCATTAGGTCAGGAGGGTGGTTCTAGACCATTGAGTTAAATTCTAGTTTTGTTAAAGTTTAGAGTTCACCATGATCAATATTTGATCAAGATAACCTTGGATTAGTTATTTAATGATTCCAGTTAATGTGGAACATATTTTATGATCGAATTGAACAATTAATATTTATCTAAGAGGTTATACATGAGTTTCGAGGGTCGATTCTAGGATTAAGATGTTTTTGGGCATTGATGTGTATGGTGCACACTTTTGCTATATTCTCACAACTATTGTAGTAAATAGGCAA
This sequence comes from Datura stramonium, assembly GCA_018107945.1. NCBI lineage: Eukaryota > Viridiplantae > Streptophyta > Magnoliopsida > Solanales > Solanaceae > Datura > Datura stramonium. Next base: position 25,183 of record JACEIK010002683.1, read on the forward strand.
CAGGGTTTAGATGCTGCAAATGTGGTGATTTTCCGCTTTTACAGTACTTGAGGATTCAATTCTTGTTGTGTTTTTTCCACTTTTGTGGTCGCTAAAGTAAAGTGGTTTTGCAATTGTTGTGGAAGGGTAGAACCACTACTTTTGCGGTACAATGACCACATTTATAGTACCTTAGAGCTTCGGTGCCCACTTTTTTGATATTTTTTCTGTTGCAGTAAATGGGCAATAGGGCTAAGATGCCGCTAATGTGGTGATTTTCCGCTTTTACAGTACTTGAGGATTCCACTCTTGTTGTGTTTTTTACACTTTGGCGGTTGTTAAAGTAAAATGGTTTTGCGATAGTTGTGGTAGGGTAGAAATAATGCTTTTGCGGTACAATGACCACATTTACAGTACCTTTGAGATCTTTATACTTTTTACTTCATTTGTTGTAATCCCTTTGTAACTCATTTTTGGGGAGCAAAACACCTCAATTTTGGGAAATGTTTGAGGGATTTTTGAGATTTTCATCACGGGTGTAAGAATCAAACTTCATATTTGATATTTCTCCCGCTTATCTCTCTCTTATTTAATGATTTAATTCGTGTTTGGGTATTGAAATTGGAGGGCTTTTTTCTGTACTTTAAAAGTGGTATTTTCTCGATTTAGGGAACTATTCGTGCTCGAATTAGCTGATTTTTGTCGCATAAGTTTTTTACCTCATGGGTAAATCGGTTTTGAAATCAACTTCAAGGTTTGATCTCAAGGGATAGAGGTTGACATTTTTGTTCAATTTTCCAACCGAACTTCTACATGGTAATATGGGTCTCAATAGACTCATATGCTCAAGTAGATTATGATTTTGATAGATTGAGAGCATTCTGTGGCTATTCACTACAAAAAGGTGATATTATGAAGGTTCATCACTTCTTTGTTTGTCTTCTTACAAGTTACAGTTTACTCTCTTAGACCTCACTTAAGCGATGTTCTATTGTATAAAGTGTGTTATGGGTTGGGAATATAAAGTATGCTATGGATTTAAAGAAGGATTTGTCCTTGTGTGATCTAGGTTGGTACCTAGATGATAAGATATGAGAAGATTTAAATTGCTTATTGATGTTGCATCACTTTATTTCACGTGTTAGATCATACCTTAATGAGATATTGACTTGAGGGCACCATATTGAAATAAATCTACTTATTTTGAGGTGTTAGTGGCCTAACAAAATTGTTCTCGAAAGAGATACACTTATTTCATTGCATATGTATATCCTTTATTGGTGTGATCATGCATATATATATTTATTTATTATGAATCACAGATATGGTACTATGATTATGATATAGTGATGAAACTTGTAGAAATATGATCGAGGTATATGATGATGATCCGAGTATGCGATGATTTAGGCCCCCTAAGTGGGCATGTTACAGATGCGGAGCTAAGGGCTGCCTTGAGAGTATTGGTACAGGCAATGATCACTCAACTTAACCAGCAGGTAGTCAAACATGCGAATATTACTAGATGGACTGCAGCTACCAGGATTCAAGACTTTACTAAAAATAGTCCGTCTATGTCGAAGGCGGGTGGGAGGTTTAAGGAAAAAAACAAGAGAGAATACGAGAGCCAAAACTGGCAATGTTGAGTTTTCCAAGTGAGGTTAGGTAGCAGGAATCACCCACAGCTCCAACAAAGATCATTAGCTCTATCACCTTCCCCAGTCAACTTCCCACTACCTGGATCCAAAGGGGGGGGAGGTAAAGAGGCAGACCATCAGGCTCAAATATTTAGGGGAGCAGGTCCATCATAAGAAAGATTACCTACCCAACTCATAATAAGTGTGGAAGAACCACTTTAGGAACTGTTTGATCAGTAGAGATGTTTTCTTTGGTTTTGGTAAGCCCGGTAACCGTGTTTGAGACTTTTCATCAGCTACGAGGGGTGACATTAATGGTCATACCCGAGCCATCTTTTCAGCAGCTCCCACAGTTCACTCCTCCTAGCAGGGTGCCTCATCCAGTGCCTGTGGAGGATAATACTAGGGGTGTTTCTATGCACTCTCATCATGACAGTATCGGGATAGCTCGCCAGTTGTAGTCACAAGTATGTTATGAGCTTTTCATGTTGATTCTTGTATGTCATTAGGCCTAGCAACTATAGTGTAAGGTGTATGATTCCTTTAACTATATTATTATAAGTTTTATTCAGTGTATTGTATTGAATAGTTAGATAATTTGACGAATGGAGGGATAATACAGAAGAAGTATGAAGCTTTCGAAGGTAGCCTTAGAGTCCAATGAGTAGTCAAGAGGAAGTGATTTCTTTATCTAGCTTTAAGGAGTGGTCCAGAACCTTAGGATGATGAATTTAAGCTAAGGGGTAGATGGTAAGGTGAAGGATGAGTCTAGTATTGAGTTCCAAGTGTGGAAGTTCCAGGAACAGTAACTATGGGAGATCAAGCCATAAATATTCACGTATTTTCCCATACTTCAGTTAATATGGTACTCTACTCATGTCGTGTGAACATGTTATGAATAGGTCTAAATTTTAGATACTCCTTACGTGTGTCCATATTTAGGTTCCTAGAATGAGAAGCAACTGTTTCATATAGTGATCTAGTCTTACTACGTGATTCCGTAAATCTCAGCTTCATGTCATGAAACTCATTACGTATGAAGACTCATGTCTCACAGTATGCGCAACTCTATGCACTCAGTCCTTAGGATTCACTTTAGCAACTCATAAGATCATGTTGCATCATGTATATGCTCAGTTTAATTGTCTTGAATGATTCGTGCTTCTGATTTCCTTACTCTAAATCTTATGTATTCTCACTGTGTTAGAGATTATGCTTACATTATGTATATTCGGGGTGACTTCCTATTCATGCCTTAAATTCACTATAGGTGGAAACTCATGAAGTACAGGTTATTAGCTAGGCCAGAAAGATAGGAAGTTCTTGGGTAGTATTAACTTTCGAGGAGCTGCGGATTAAAGTGATATGCTTGGATGATGTGGTGGTGTATCAGGAATCGTTATGTTGTGTGACCAGGGACTTCTGGATTAGAAGTTGAGGTCAATCAATTGTCATTATAAGGAGAAGTAGTGTTCCTAGGAGATAACTTTATATTGCAAGAGGTCTCTTCGAGTTAGGCCTTAAAGTGGAGGTTTTCTCCCAAGGGGGAGATGGTGCACTCCGATATTAGGGTCGTTAGTTTGTTTTGAATGTGGATGACTTGAGAGGGAAGATATTGAGATAGGCTCATAACTCTTGGTATTCTAGCCATCTAGTTGCCAACAAGAAGTCTATTGGTGGAATTACATGAAGAAGGACATAGTAGAATTTGTGGCTAACTATCCTAATAATCAATAGTTTACAATTGAGCATCAACGAATGAGAGGTATGCTTCAGGATATCAGTAAACTTACTTGGAAGTGGGAAGAGATCAATATGGAATTCATTATAGAGTGGCCTTCTACATGCTAACAGTATGACTCTATATGGGTAATTGTAGACAGGTTGACCAAATCAGCATATTTTTACCAGTCAAAACAATAGATTCATCTAAGGACTCTGCTACACTTTTAATTCAGAAGTTAGTTCAGTTGCATGTTGTTCTGTTGTTTATCATCTCAGAAAGGGGTACTCAGTTCACCTCTCAGTCTTGGAGGTCATTTCCAAAAGGTCTTGGTACTCAAGGGAATCTTAGTATAACTTTTTACCCACAGAAAGATACAGGCTGAACGGAGCATTTGGAGTTTGAGGACATATTGATAACTTGAGTGATTGATTTCAAAGGTAGTTGTGATGATCACTAACCTCTCATCGAGTATGCCAACGACAACAGTTACCATTTCAACATTCACATGGCTCCATTTGAGGCTCTTTATGGATGGAGATATAGATTGCCTATCAGATACAAGGTAGGTGAGGCTATGTTAATAGAGATAGATTAATTTCATGAGGCTATGGAGAAGGTTTAACTTATTAGATAAAGGCTGAATACAGCTCAGAGTCGGCAAAAATCATATGCAGGTGTTAGGCGGAGAGATGTTGAGTTTGAGGTCGAGGATAGGGTGTTCTTGATGATGTTTCCCATGAAGGGAGTTATGAGGTTTGCTAAGAAGGTAAAACTTAGTAGATATGTTAGTCCTTACAGGATTTTGAAGTTGGTCAACAATGTGGCTTATGAGTTAGAGTTAACCCCAAGTTAGCATCAATGCATCCAGTTTTCCATGTGTCCTTATTGAAAAAGTGCATTGGCAATCCCTCTCTAGTTTTTCAGGTAGAGAGCGTTAATGTGAAGGATAGCCTTACCTATGAGGATTTCTGTTGAGATCCTTGATCATTAGGATCGGAAGTTGACGAACATAGAGGTAGCTTCAGTAAATATTTTATGGAGAAATCAGCTAGTTGAGGGAGCTACGAGGGAAGCTGAAGTAGATATGATGGCTAGATACCCACATTATTTCTCTTCTAGCTTAATTCCAGCATGTGGTACTAGTTTCTTCCATAGTACTCTATTCAGTTTCCTATCATGCTCATATTTGTCAATTCTTTTAATATTCCAGCATGCATATATGTTTTATGAATTCGGTTCAGTCATGTATCTTAGTGTAGAGTCGGTCAATCCGTTAGTTTTTAGCTGTAGCTATTCAGTTTTTGGATGCAGTTCCTTCCCTATCCTTTCAGTATGCTTAATCTACATTCGAAGATGAACATTCCCAACGGGGAGATAATGTAACACCCCAAAAGTTGCTAAAATCAGATCCTAAGACTGAAACAAAAAAAAAAGGAAAACCTGCACCAGGTCATCGAACAAGTCACTAAGTGACCCGTTAAGTCACTTGATGGGTCCTTAAATGACCCATTAAGTACAAGGAGTTGGTGAAAGGTTGAGGTTTTGAGAGTCAGGAAAACTGGTTAAGTGATCTGTTAAGTGTCATGACAGATTGTTAAGTGCAGGCATCAAGAAAAGATCAGAAAGTTGGAATTCCTTGCCAATGGTAACGAGTGGTCTTAAAGACTTGTTAAGGTGGACTAACGTATCATGGAGTGAATTGTTAATTCTGGTAGAGTTTATTTTTTAGCCGAGTCATCAAGGGCATTTTCGTAATTCCTATGTTTCTAACTCCTATAGTACATTATTTTAAGCCTCCTAAAGAGTGTATTAAGGGGTTCCTTCTCTTCAAACCCTCATTCTCTTTGAAACATCTAGAATCGAAGATCAAAGTCCCTCAAGTCCTCAAGCATCAAGTCTCCCTTCTTATGCAATCCTCTTGGGAATCAAACCCTAGCAAGAATTCCACCAAACCTAGATATGTAGGGTCATGAATATGGGACTTCTTCAACCTTCATGCCCTTTTCAAGCTCAATCGCATGATTTCTACTCCCAAGTTTCAAAATGGAAAATTCTAGGGTTAGACCCAAATATAATGAAATTTTCATGATTCTTTTATAAATTCAATTTTCTCATGCTTCTATTCATGATTTATGATTATGTTATATGTTTACTACTAGATCTCTCATGAATTTATGATTTTGAAATCATGATAATTTTACTCAAGTATGCATAATTTTTTTATGAATCTCAAGTTTATGTATAATTACCAATCTTCGGCACTATTTTCATAGCTAGTCTACATACATCAAGTATGACTATGATTTTCATTTTTCTAACTAGCAAATGTTAACATATGTTTCATGATTATAACTATGAGCGATGTGCATGTTTTAGGAGTACTATTTCATATGGAGTAGTTCACAGGTTCTAAGACCCCATGTCTCATAACTACGTGCCACGTAGATTTATTCATTTTTGGGCCTCACAAGGAGTGTTTCCCTCACTCGACAGGGTTCACGAGTGATATCACTCCTTAATCGTTCATTGCCCTGACAAGGCTTAGGATGACCCTGCCTTCTTGAGTGAGATAGTTGGGTCATCATGCGCTCATTCATGATGGTGTCGGTTACGAGAACCTCTCATTATTCCTCATGTTTAAGTTATTCATGTTTTAGGATTTATGATATCATGTTTTATAGCTTATTTGACCCATTGATTAGTTTTACGAGTTTTACTTGGAATTTCAAGAATGATAAACTATATTATTTGACATTCAAAACTTTGGGTCATTATGTTCGTGACACCCCTAAAGTCCCTAAGATCAGACTCAATGGTTTAAATAGAGAAATTAGAAAAATCTACACTAGGTCACAAGACGAGTCGTCTAGTGACCCGACAAGTGACTTAATGGATCATTGAGTGACCTAGTAGGTGGTGCCATGTTGAAGAAAATGTTACTTTTTGAAAGTGATGATTGATGGGTGTAACACCCCAGAAGTTTCTCAGAACAGACCCTGGAAAGAATTTAGAAGGAAAGTGGAAATTTCTCCTCAGAGCGAGTCGTGGTACGACCTGTTAGATGACCCAACGAGCCGTGGTGCTGCTCATGGAAATAAGTCAAAGGTGCATGTGTGGCTCAATGACAACAGACGACCCGATGAGTCGTTGGGCAGGCAATGAGAGGACAAGACGAGTCATTGTATCAAGTAACGAGTCATTGTGTCAGTCATGGGATGAAGACCAGGATTTTTGGCTTCAATGGTAACGGAAGGACCATGAGTCGTTAAGTCAGCTAACGGCTCATGAAGTGAGTCATCGTCCATTTGGGGAATTTGTAAGAGATGTTCCAGAAGTGATCACGAGTGGGACTTAACATGTCATCCTTTTCCCCATGACCCGTGAAGTCCCTTGTGAGGACTGGCAGCATGACTTTTCCTGTGAATTTCCAAGGGTATTTTCATAAAATCTTATGCTTCTAACTCCTAAATTACGCAGTTTTGAGTATCAAATGGGATGTTATTAAGGGTTCCTCCTATCCTAAGACCCTCATTATCAAAAAATCATCGATAGAGTTTTCTTCTTCTTCTCTAAAGCTCAAGAGCATCTAGGGTTTCTCATCAAGGGCTGCAAGTTCCTAGATCAGTAAGGGAGTATTTTAATCAAGTATGTGGGACTTCAAAAGGATCTCTTTCCATCCCTGTGTCCCAATTTTTATACTCAAATCCTAAACCCTAGATTTTTAGAAAAGCATGTTCTAGGGTTTCAATTTATGGATGATTTCTTCTATGCCTTCAATGAATTCTAACACCCATCAAGATTAATAGCTGTGTATACTTACGAAATTACTGTCTAGTTCTCAATTTATGCTTATGATTTACGGATAGCATGATTGTAGAATTTTCACCGTGATTTAGCATAAATTTCGAAATGGGGTTCATTAAATATTCACATGCTCTTACCATGAACTAATTATATATGTTCAAAGCATGAGTTGATCATATGGGTTTCCATAAATATAAAATATATGATTTAATAGATGTGTTGAGGTATGATTAGAACTTATGGGATTGAGTGTGTTTGAAACATGTACATGCCTTCACTTTGATTCAGGTATTTGTTAAAGTATTACCTCGACCGATAGATCTTACATGAATCTAAGATACACGTTATATAATACTAACTCGGGATTTGAATTTTGTGGATGTGTGTAAAGTATAATCTGATCCTATAGATTTTTCATGGTTATAGAATGTATGATTGAAACCCTAATTTCGAGACTATGAAGATATGAATTGTGATGGTAAAGCATGATGATGATCTTTCGGACCTATAGGCTTGTTGATAGTAGAAAGTAGCCTTGATCAAAATCTAAATGAATTCAGTATGATGTAATTAGTTGAACATTCATGTCTCCGATTAGCTGATGTAACTTAGACTAGACGAATGAAGTCAGAGTAGTGTCCTCAATGTTCTAGAGTATTCGGGACTCTCATTAGCAGAGAATGATTCCCTTAGTCAGTTAGGGACTTTCTATAGCCGAGAATATTTTCGTTAGTCAGTCAGGGATTCTCATTAGCAGGGAATATTTCCTTTAGTCAGTTAGAGACTCTCCATATCTGAGAATGTTACCATTAGTAAGTTAGGGACTCTCAATAGCGGAGAATGTCTCCTTCAATATACAACATCAGTTCAACTCAACTCTGAATAATTTATGACTCAATTTTAAATCATCTTAGCATAATTCAGTCTCCGTTATCAACAGATAGTCAGTACAGTAGATGATATCAGTTACAACTTCAGTATTCAGCATATGTAAAATACATGACCCTTATGCATCAGTTTGATTAAACTTCAGTAAATGTTTTCAAATAAAATCTTCATGTCAATATATGTGTATCTCAGACAGGGTTGTTGTATTCTAGTTAAATTATATGTCGATGTATTTAGTTTACTTCCTTCTTGTATACCTGTATGTTTAGTTTATTTATGTTTCCCGCATACTCAGTACATATGTGCTATATCATTTCATGATATAGATTCAGTTTTTCAGACTTAGCCACATGGTTAGATATGCTCCACTCACATCTCAGCTGCTTGTGGTGATTCCTCATCTCTTGAGGATGTGACCTATGTTTCTATTTCATTTACATTTCAGTATTAAGACTTTATTATTTAGTTGGAGGCTTGTCCTAGCAACTCATCAGTGTAGTAGAGGCTTTCAGACTTGTATAAATAGATTCAGCTTTGTATAAGGGTTTTTATGTCACGCCCTACCTTGTGAGGCATGACTGACACCTGGTGCCATACTGGGATCTTAATTACCTGACTGGGCTTATGCATTCCATATGCATGCCTGCAGTTCAATTCAAGAAAATAATGAGCTATATCTTAACTATAAACATAACCTTGGGCCGATAAGGCCACATAGCCACCTGTAAAAGAAAATATCTAACCAACCACGAAGCAATAAAGGGGATCCTATGCAGGCCGAAAATACAACCATGATGTCAAGTTATAACAGAATGAAAATAGGCAACCATAACTATGCTATAGCCGCTAAACTAGGCCCCACACGACCATCAAGTAAAATTAAACATACATAGGCCCCACATGGCAAACTGTAAATCCAACAAGAGAGAATATGTAGCCTCCAAGTCCCTAGGAGTGGAATAATGGTTGGGATAGAGCCCAAACCTACCTATAAATTGTATGCAAAAGAAAAAACCTTCTAACTATCAACTCTAGAGAAAAGGAGATAACTGGACTACTGACATCCGTTGATGGATAAGGAGGTCTTCAACCGCATCTATCAGCACCTGCAGGAAAGTAATGCAGCGCCCAAAGATTGACATCAGTACAATATGTACTGAATATGTAAGGCAATAATGTAAGGACTGAATAATGCTGATAATAAACTGAAAGTGATCCAAAAGGAGGGATAAGAGATACAACCTGAATGGCCTTACAACCTGCTGTATAACTAACAGTAAGTAATGCAAACAAGAACCTTTCCTGGCCCCTATAAGCCTAGAAGGTACAACCAACACAAAAATAACCCGCCTAGGGCCCCCATAAGCCTTGGCGAGCATACTCCAATCTATATACCCCTAACATGGTCAATATGAGTCAATAGGTAACTATAGCCAACCTACCTGGCCCCTAGGTCTGCAACTAAGCCTGCTGGGCTCCTGTAGCTATGTCTTAGCCTGGAGGGCTCCTGTAATTGCACCATGGGCACACAAGGCTTGAAGAGGATCAGTGATGGCGATACAATATAAAAATAGAAGTCCATTCATGGATGGACTATAATATGGCCCTTGGGCCTGAATATAATCCTTTGGGACAAAATATAGCACCTTGGAGCAATCCATATAGCCCTGAAGGAAATGACACAGAAACAGAAGGCTATATAGGGTAGGGTCAATCCCAACGAAAATAGAAAACACTAATCTCAAACTAACAGTAGCAGCTAATCACAATATGGCTAAGAGAATAGGGCTAATTTCAATACTAAATTTGGCAAATAATGATATATTTTAATAATAATATCAACTATAATTCAACTCTAAATAACTCGACGGTAAACCCACAATTTCTTAAGAGTTTATAAGGGAGAAATGGTTATCTAATACATGTGGACGTTCAGGATTCAATTTGTAGTAATTCTGACAACCATTATTCGTCTTTGGGTTCCAATATACCTAGTGAATTTTAAAGAAATAGCTCCTTCGGAATGCTTCCCATAGGCCTAGAACTTATTATTCAAAGTTAATTTGCATTTGGATGGTGTTTGATTGCATAATTTGATGAAAATCAGGAGAAAGTTCTGTGCCTTCTCTGTTCTTGGTCGAGTGAGTGTGATGAATGATTTTAAATTAAACAAGGATTCCTTATTTAGGCATAGGTCGGTGGCATGGGTGGCGCCCCGCGTTGGTCAATGCGCCAAGAATCCGGCTCCCCGCGCTGGCCATTGCGCCAAGATGCGTTGCCCCACGCTGGCCATCGCGCAGGCACGCTAGCGCGCCGCGTAGGCCCTCACTTCCTGGCCTTGCCCAACCCTACTTATTCCCTTGACAATGTTCTCGCTCATCCTACTTCTGAGGCTCTTCTCGCACGTGCCAAGATCTCATCACCCATTACAAGCCCACGCGCACGTACACTAACCGCTAAATCTTACGAGGTGTAACATCATCCCCCCCTTAGGAACATTCATCGTCAAATGTCATCTTCAGGCTTAACGGAGTTAACTCTTTTAACTAATACTTAGAAAAATTTCAACAGAGATTACTCTTTATTGTGGACTATCTACAAACTTAAAACGCAGAAAAACCTAGCTTACGTGCCTGAAAGGATGCTATAAACAGTTATTCCACAACAAAGAGGTAACGAACTAAATAGTACTAATAATATAAGAAAGTAAATAATAACTGAACAACAACCTCACCTCCGCAGAAGTGGGAGGATACCTAGACTTCATGTCATCCTCAGCTTCCAAAGTAATCTCTTCTTTATTTCTATTCCTCCACAGAACTTTAACGGAGGACACATCTTTAGTCTTTCACCTATGAACTTTTAAATCGAGTATAGCAACTGGAACCTCTTCATAGGCTAACACCTTAGTAACTTGAACGTCCCTAACTGGAACAACCCGGGACGGGTCCCTTATGCACTTTCATAACATGGACACATGGAAGACTGGATGAACATATTCCAGCTCTGAAGGGAATTTTAGCTCATATGCTACTTCGCCTATCTTTTGGAGGATTCGATACAGGCCAATGAAGCTAGGGCGAAACTTTCCTTTCTTACCAAATCTCATCACGACCTTAATTGGTGAAACTTTGAGATATACACAATCACCAACATTTAAGTTTCCATGTCTCTACATCGCACATCAGAATAGGACTTCTAACGAATTTAGGTGTCAATAAGCCTTCCCTGATGAGTTTTACTTTCTCTTCTGATAGGTGGATCATATCCAGTCATATTAACCTTGACTCCCCTACTTTGAACCATCCAATGGGGGACCTACGTTTTTGCCCATACGAGGCCTCATAAGAAACCATCTGGACTGCAGAATGATAACTATTACTGTATGCAAATTCAATAAGGGGTACATACTCGTCCCAACTTCCTCCAAAGTCTAGCACACATACACGTAACATATCTTCAAGTGTCTAAATAGTGCGCTCTGCCTGACCGTCTGTCTAAGGGTGGAAAGCTGTACTCAGGTTAACCTGTGTCCCCAAGCCTTTTTAAAATGACTGCCAGAATCTAACTGTATGTTTTGCTCCTCTATCAGAAATAATAGATGCAGTAACACCATGTAAGTGGACTACCTCCTTGATATACAACTCAGCATAGTCTTCGGCTGAGAAGGTAGTCTTGACTGGTAACAAATAAGCTGACTTCATTAGTCTGTCAACAATAACCCAAATACAACCACATTTACACCTGTGCGAGGTAATCATGTCACAAAGTCCATCTTAATTTCTTCTTATTTTCACATAGGCACCACTATCTCATACGTTAATTCGTTGGGTTTTTAATGTTAAGCCTTTACCTATTGGAAATTAGGACACTGTGCTACAAATTCAGCTACACCCTTTTTCATTCCAGGCCACCAATATATCTCCTTTATGTCATGCTACATCTTCCTGAACCTGGATGGAGAGCATAACAAAGAATAATGTATCTCTGTCATTATATGCTGGCGGAGCCCTGCTAAATCCGGAATGCAGAGGCATCCTATGAATCTTAAGACCTTGCCTTTGTCAAGTCGAAGGTTGTTAATTTACCTCACTAAACCTTATCTCTAAGTTTCGCTAGGATAAGGTCCTCATACTACCATTCTTTCACCTCTATAACCATGGATGATATTGTTGTATTCTGAATCACAGTCCCATTATCTACTGAGTCTATTATCCAGATGATTAAGCTGGCTAACCGGTGCAATTCTCGGGCCATTTCCTGCTATTCCAGCCTCAGGTCTGTCAAACACCCCATGGATCAACGATGCCGATGCCCCGCGCTAGCCATCGCGCAAGCCCTCGTGCCCTGGCCTCGCCTGACCCTGCTAATTCCCTCGATGACATTCTTGTTCGTCCTGCATCTGAGGCTCTTCCCGGACGCGTCAAGCTCTCATTACCCTTTACAAGCCCACGTGCATGCGCACTAACTGCAACATCTTATGGGGTGTAGCATTTTTTGAGATGTGTTATTTTGGATTTTAAAATTAGACTCTATCAATTATCTTCCACGCAATTATGATTTTGTTCGTTGTGGTCATGCTAATGTTATTCTATGATCATGCCATGGGTCGACATGGAGCCTCTTGGGGTTTCTTGTCCCGTGTCTCGATCCGTGCCTATGTTTGGGTCATAACAAACTTGGTATTAGAGCAAATGTTTAGAGTTTTCTAGGTGTTTTAAAACCATGTTAAGTAGAGTATTTTTTATAGGTGTGAAGCGTGCCACACTTATGGTGAAGAAGCTCTGAGATGTTTTAGGAATTTTCCCTTTTCTTCATGATTCTGATCATGCATAAAGTATAAAAATCTAGCAGTTCCTCTCCCGACTCGTGCTTTACGCGCTTGCAAATAATGATTCTCAGATGAGCGAATGGAGGAAGAAATGGTGATGGGCGCCAGCAAGCCCCACTAGACCTACCAAACCCAATGGATGAATATGTTACTCATACCGAGTTTAGGGAAGCCTTTCATATGTTGGCGTTGTCCATGAACACATAGATTAAATCAGTAGACGATGGATCATGTTCTACAGAATTGGAACGTAGCAGTGGCTAGGGTAAGAGACCTCCTAAGAATGAATCCACCCTAATTCTTAGGGTCAAAGGTGGACGAGGACCCATATGAGTTCTTAGAGGAGATCCATAAGATCACCCAAATCATGGGCATGAAGGGAACAGAAAGTGTAGACATAGCCTCCTACTAGATGAAAGGAGTGGCTCACATATGGTTTTGTTATTGGAGAGATAGTTAGGGAGTTGGAGCAGTCCCCGTAGGTTGGGATGAGTTTATGACTGCCTTTTTTGATAGGTTCTTCCCTAGAAAGTTGAGGGAGGACAAGGCGGCATAGTTTATCAACTTGATGCAAAACAGCATGACTTTCCAAGAGTATGCATAGGAGTTTACCCAGTTATCCAAGTATACACCGGAGATGGTAGCCAACCAATGGGCTTGAGTGAGAAGATTCATGAACTGAGTGGTAGAGTCCTTGTTCAAATAGTGTAGGACCGCCATGTTGCACAAGGACATAGACTTTCCACGTTTAGTGGTATATTCCAAACATATAGAGGCGGAACAACTAAAAGAAAATGAGAGGGCAGCCAAGAGGTCTAGAAGAGGAGATTAGGAGTTCTTCCACCAGAGGTCGAGTGGTGGACAACATTCCAATAGAGATCATCAGCCCCAACACCTTCAACAGCCAGTGGTCTGTATAGACCTAGGTTAAGGGAGATTACTTTTCCAGCTTATAAGAGCTGTGGGAACCACCATTTGGGAGAATACATGGACGGTTATGATGCTTGTTTTTAGTTGAACAAGTTGGGTCATAAGAACCAAGATTGCACAATAGCTAAGCGGGGTGAGAGTAGAGCCTCATCCACCTCTTCAGTAGCTCATGTGAACCATCCATTCCAGCAGAGTGCATCATCTAGGTGCAGGTAGCGAGCAGCGTCAAAATCGTTCCTCTGCCTTGTCAGCACATCAAGATAAGGGAAAGACGCCAAAAGTAGTTATAGGTATGTTATGAATTTCTCTTGTTATTCTTTGCATGTTGCTAGTCCCAGAACCCTAGTATTGAATAAGAAGCTTTTGTGATGTTTTTTAGGAAGAAGTTTTCGATGTATGGTGTGAAGTAGCTATGAGTATAAGGGTTACAGTGAATTTTAAAGGTGGAGGAGAAGCCAAGAGTTAGTGGTTTAGTCCCGACCTTAAGAAAGATTCAGGAGCGTTAGAATGATTGCTTAAAGCTAAGAGGGAGATGGTAAGTCTGTTAGACAAGCCAAATCTTGAGTATGCTAGTAGGGGAGTTCCATCCCTAACAACGATGGTATGCCAATCCTTTCAGAGTTAGACAATACCTTTTTTGTTTCAGTTGAAGCTATGCTCTATCCATTCTTATGTTTAGACTTTCAGAATATCTTGGTAACCACTTTAGACAGCGATGTCGATCTTACTCTATGAATCCTTAAGGCTCATCTTCATGTTGTAGACTATCTATGTGGGTTAACTCAGGTCTTCCAATATGTCTAGCTCGAACTCAATCTTTAATAGTTGCTTTAGTAGCTAAGTAGATAGGGTTACCTCATGTACGTGCTCAGTTGTAGATATCATGAATGATTCACGCTCATAAGTCCCTTACTTTCAATTAGATCAGATATCATGAATTCTAGTATCAAAAAGAGATTTGAGAATGATGGCTCAGTCCGTATCAGCTAAGTGCTAGTTAGAGTGAAAGAATCCTTTTCAGTTTTATATCTAGTTCCATGTTAGTTTCATGTATTCAATCCCTCTCACGCCTTAGCATGCATATACGATTTAGATATTCAGCTCAGATTTGTAAGATCAACTCGGAGTTAGATACTCCACCAATTTAAATTGTAAATGCTCAATATTTGGTATACTACTTCTTTCCCCACTGTTTAAATATCTTTATCCTACATTTTAGGATCAATGTTCCCAAGGAAGAGATACTGTAACACACTGAAAGTTTCTAAGAATAGACCCCAGACTTAAGGAAAGAATGTAGAAGGAAAGTGGAAATTTCGCCTCATAATGAGTCATCATACGACTCGTTAGATGACCTAATGAGTTGTGGTCAGAGTCGTTGCATGTAGTCAAAGGTGCATATGAGGCCCAGTAACAATAGATGACCCGATGAGTGGTTAGGCAGGCAACGACTCGTTACATCGGTCATCGGAAAAATGTTAAAATTCAAAAGGGTCCCAAGGAAGTGGTGACAATGACAGGACAGAACGAGTCATCATATCAATTAACAACTCATCGTGTCAGTCACGGGGTGAAGAGCAAGATTTTTGTCTTCAGTGGTAATGGAAAGAGCCACGAGTCGTTAAGTCAGTTAATGACTTGTGAAGTTAGTCCGTCAATTCTAGGAATTTATGAGATATATTCCAAAAATGATCACGAGTGGGACTTGATGAGTCATCCTTTGCCCCACAACTCGTGAAGTCCCTCGTGAGAACTGGCAGCATGACTTTTCTTGCGAATCTCAAAGGGTGTTTTGGTAAAATCCTATGCTTCTAACTTTTAAACTACATTGTTTTAAGTATCAGATGGGACCTTTTTAAGGGTTCCTCCTAGCCTAAGCCCCTCATTATCCAAAAATCATCGATAGAGTTTTCTTATTCTTCTTCTCTCAAGCTCAAGAGCATCAAGGCTTTCTCATCAAGGGCTGCAAGTTCCAAGATCAGTAAGGGAGTCTTTTAATAAGATATGTGGGACTTCAACAAGGAAATCCTTTCACCCTTGTGTCCCAATTTTTATACTCAAACCCTAATCCCTAGATTTCTATAAAAGCATTTTCTAAGGTTTCAATTTATTGATAATTTATTGTATGCTTTCTAAGAATTCTAAGACGCCTAATGATTAATAGTCGTGTATACTTATGAAATTGCTTTCTCGTTGTCCATTTATGCTCATGATGTGAGGGTAGCATGGTTGTAGATTTTTAACCATGATTTAGCATAAATTTTGAAATGGGGTTGATTAAATATTCACATGCTCTTACCATGAACTCATTATATATGTTCAAAGCATTAGCCGATCAGATGGGTTTCCATTAATCTAAAATATATGATTTAATAGATGTTTTGAGGTATGATTAGAACTTATGGGATTGGGTATGTTTGAAACATGTACATCCCTTCACTTTGATTCAGGTATTTGTTAAAGTATTACCTCGACTTATAGATCTTACATGAATCTATGATATATGTCATATACTACGAACTCGGGATTTGAGTGTTGTGGATATGTGTAACGTAATATTTGATCCTATATATGGTTCATAGATATAGAATGTATGATTTAAACTCTAATTTCGGGACTATGATGATATGAATTGTGATTATAAAGCATGATGATGATCTTTCATACCTATAGGCTTATTGATAGTAGAAAGTCTCCTTGATTAGACCACCAATTAATTAAGTGTGATGTAATTAGTTGAAGGCTCATGTCTCTGATTAGCTGAAGTAACTTAAACTAGACGAATGATGTCAGACTAGTGTCCTTCATGTTTAGTAAAATTGAGACTCTCATTAGCAGAGAATGGTTCCCATTGTCAGTCAGGGACTCTCCATAGCGAAGAATGTTTCCCTTAGTCAGTCAGGGACTCTAATTAGTAGAGAATGTTTCCCTTAATCTGTCAGGGACTCTCCATAGCCGAGAATATTTCTCTTAGTCAGTCAGGGACTCTCATTATTAGATAATGTTTCCCTTAGTCGGTCATGGACCCTCTATAGCTGAGAATGTTTCCCTTAGTTAGTCAGGGACTCTCATTAGAAGAAAATGTTTCCTTTAATCTACAACATTAGTTTAGCTTATCTCCGTATAGTTTCAAACTTTATTTTAATCTACAACATAAATTTAGCTCAACTCCGTATAGTTTCAGACTTCATTTTAAATCATACTTAGCAGAACTCAGTCTCAATTATCAGTAGATAGTCAGTATAGTGTATGATATCAGTTACAGCTTTAGTATTCAACATATGTATAGTACATGACCCTTATGCTTCAACTTTATGATACTTCAGTAAATATTTTCAAATAAAAGCTTCATGTCAATATATGTGTATCTCAATCAGGGTTGTTGTTTTCCAGTTCAAATATATGTCAATGTATTTTGTTTACTTCCTTCTTGTATACCTTCATGTTTACTTTACTTATGCTTCCCCCATACTTAATACATTCCAAGTATTAACCACATATTTTATGTGTGATATCATTTATTGTTATAGATTCAGGTTGCCAGACTCAGCCACGTGGTTAGATATGCTCCACTCCAATCTTAGCCGCTTATGGTGAGTCCTCATCTCTTGAGGATGTGATCTATGTTTCTATTTCATTTACGTTATGGTTTTCAGACATTAAGAGTTAGCTGGGGGCTTGTTCCAGCAACTCATTAGTGTAGTAGAGGCTTTCAATCTTATATAGACAAATTCAGCTTTATATCAGAGTTTTACGTGATTTGTTATTTTGGATTTCTAAATTAGACTCTTTCAGTTAGCTATCGCTCAGTTATGATTCTATTACTTGTAGTCTTTCTACTCTTACACTATGATCATTCCATGGGCCGACTTGAAGTCTCTCGGTGTTCCTTGCCCATGTCTTGATCCGGGCCTATGTTTGGGTCATGACAATAGGGTGAAGAGTCATTAGGACTCCCCACGAGTCGTGGTATGACCCGTTAAGTGCACAATAGTGGAGATAATGTTGATTTCCAGTGTACTTCATGGATTGAAGAATTAGTTGTCAAGTACCCCGAAGACTTGTTAAATGACTCATTGAGTGAAAAGATCGTACACTGGAAAAAGGTTTCTAGTGGCAACGGGTTAGGGGATGAGCAATTAGTAGTGTTATTTTCCTATCTGATCATTAAGGGAGTTTCAATTTTCTAGGTTCCTAACTCATAAACTAAATCATTTTGAGAATAACAGGAATAGTTTTAGAGAGTTTATGTTACACCCCGGAAAATTTTTGGAAATTATTTGATATTTGTATGCTATGTTAAGGGAAGTATGGGTTGTATATTGATCGTAGATGACAAGGGAAATGTGTACGAATGGAAAAAACAAAGAGTATGTAAAGTTTATAAATTAGGGTCAACTTTAAATGACCATATCTCCCAATATATAATGTATTAGTCGCCCCACGACCTATCAAATTAAAGGTCTTTGCATCTAGTTTTTAGAACATCAAACGGCTAGTCAATCGGAGTTCAAAATAAAAAGGTATAGGTGTTTTACGGTAGCACTATTAGGCAGTGACATGGTTACCGCCCTAAAAACGGCCACCGCCCAAACACCCATATATTTTATGTTTTTGGTTATGAAATAATTTTCAAATTTTCCAGGTTTGAGGTGCTTGCTTACACTCTCAAATCCTCTCTCTTTTCCAGTAGCAAAGCCTTAGAAACCAAGAGGAAATCCTTCAAGAAAATACCATCAAAACACAATCAAAAGTTGATGGAAGTGAAGGCAACATTGTGGTGAAGTTGTTGCTGCCTTGTAGTTTCGTGTTGGCAGTGTTGTTGCTGCGTGTTAGGAACTATTTTGAGCTAATGTTATACTCCATCTTAGTAGGAATTGTACCTATGAAATAGTAAGTCACTTCCCTGCTTACTCGGTACATTCAAATTAGTGAACGCATACTCTATGATTATCGTCTCATGATATAGGTTCGTGTGATCCATCTCAGTCTCACCGATAGTTTACTCCCGATCAGTCTAGCTTTATTCCCATTTGGGTGGTGAGTCCTCATACTCTGAGGACATTATAAACTTTATGTTTTTATCATTTCTTTCATTTTAAAACATAGTGAGCTAGTTGGGGATGTTTTCCCATTAGCTAATCATAGTAGTAAAAGCTTTTTAGACAACCATGTATGGATAGTTCAGCATTGTTTATTTGTGTTTACGCTTTTGTCATCATGATATGAAGACTTTCACATATATCATGCTCATGCTTTATTTCTGCTTAGTAAGGCTCTTATTAAGCTATGTATGTACTATGGATTAGCTTGAAGCCATTCATGGTTCTCGGTCCCGTGTCTCAATCCAGTGTCTCAGCTCAGGTCGTGACAATATTTCAACTTACGATGAATAACTCATGTTTATGACTATCTCCTGATCATGATTTTATCTTGTTGCCCCTACTCTCTTGTTTTAGCTTATTCTATACTCGTGATCTTATTTTACCATTTTCGAGCTTGTTTTACAAATCCTATATACTCAGTACATTCCACGTACTGAATGATAACTCTCAAATTATACCTCTGAAGAAGTATAATGCGGACGTTGTCAATAAGGAATCAAGCTAAGGTTGGGTTTGATCCCATAGAGAATATGGTCATGATATAGACTAA
Organism: Datura stramonium; assembly: GCA_018107945.1. Classification (NCBI taxonomy): domain Eukaryota; kingdom Viridiplantae; phylum Streptophyta; class Magnoliopsida; order Solanales; family Solanaceae; genus Datura; species Datura stramonium. Next base: position 44,633 of record JACEIK010002683.1, read on the forward strand.
TACTAGTATACACACTTTTAGTTCAATTATTTCCTAGAGTGAGGTTATAATAGAAGTAATGAAGTAATAGTATTGTGAACAACTGTTGTGATCACAGTTTTTCAATTAAATAGGGAAGTGTTCTCCATGGCTTCCTAACTAGGTCAGATTAGTACACTCGTGATGAATCCCAATACTTACCCTGTAGAACTAATAAACTTTGTTCATCCAAACAACTGATTTGTCCCTATTATATGACTCAACTCAATCACACGATTGCGTCCTTAAGCAATTTCAATTAACCTTTATCGATAGTTTCAAATTAACTTTCCTGCGACCGCAACTCAATCTATTCAATGAAACTAAATTTCAAAGCTTCATTGTTCTTCTTTTTTTCCTAATCTCTGTTTCTCTAGGATCAAGCAAAAAGAAAATTTAGGCTAATCCTCCTGTTGTGCACCATTAAGAAACATTAATCATGATGAAAAGAAAAATACATGCATTCATATTGGTTTAGAGTCACTTTATGTTAACCCTAGTTTGTTATTCCAGCAAGTTCCCACAACCCTAGATGTGGAGGATTTGGATTTTCATGATTCCAAGAAAGAAATTATATTTCATAGAATAAAACATAATTAAACACTTACAATATTAAAGGAAGAAAAGCCCAAAAATCAATTGAACAATCAACTTCAACAATCAAGAACTATGATCATTTCTTCTCAATGTTATCATGTGTTTGCTAATCAAGAAGTTAGAAAACCCAAAAATCATGAATTACAATGAAAAGTATTGAGTTCAATTAAGGAAAATAATCTAAGAGTATTTATACAATTAATGAAATCCTTTCCTAAATTAACAGAGATTCTACTGTCGAGACAACCTACGAGTCGTAGCATGATGCTATGAGATGTGGTATGCTTCCATAGTATGAATATGCAACTTCTGTCTTCTCAATTATAGGAGGTTGGTACAATTCATACAATGATACTACGAGTCGTAAGAGCTTGACATGACTTGAACTTCTGAAACCTGGCATCTCTGATGTTTCTCATCGGGTCCTTGCTATGATTCATACCATGTTGATACGACTTGTGCAATCATTTCATGCCCTGAGCCTGCCAAGTGTCCAATTCTCTCAATGGTGTGATGGTACTAGTTGTTGTTTCCCCCTTAGTAGTCTCACCCGAAGGGTCCCTGCCACTCATAGGCTAAAGAGGCACAACAACTAAGCTCTCAGCTCCTCTAGCTCTCTCTTGCAGCTCAGACATGTGTTGGTCGTGAGTCTACTGGCTAGCTGAAGTCGCTTGCCTGCACTCCTTCTTCTCTCTCTTCTTCCTCTTCCAGGAGTTCTCCTTATCAACTACTTCAGATGACCTCCTTTTTCCTCTATCTCCATCGGCTTATGAGTCTAGAACCTCCCCAAATCTTGCTCTTCCTTAGGATCATCCTAAAATAATGAAATGGGGGGGGGGGGGCTGGTAATATGGCTGGCTGTCGAGATGACTACTCAGCGACCTAACTCCTAATCGATCCCAGCTTATATCGCAAACCCCTCAGGTTTGGTAGCTTTTCTTACTGCTCACTGAGGAAAAGCTAAAAACTATTGAGCCTGGCATGTAAAGCTCTAGCTTCTTGATCGATCTTGGCCATCACCCATTGCTTGACCTAATCCCTCATTACATTCACATTCTTCTGTGTCAAGGTCTGCCTCTTGTCCATCTTCTGCAAGAAATCCTGTGGTACTAAGACATAGCCAGTTGGGACCTAGCCTGAAGTGGTTGGTGGAGGAGCATATGAAGTGCTATGGGTAGATGTTGTATGGCTAGCCTTAGCAGCCAGCATCTCGCTCTACTCACCTGATGTGGGGGCATCCACATGCTTGCCCCCTGCTATCTGTGGTGTCATGACCTTTTCTTGTGCTCTAACTTCTCCCAACGGGTTCATCTCATCACATATAAGTCCAATATCTACAGTCCATGTGCCTCCCATTCTGGTGTCTATCTCGGTTATGATCTGAACACCTGACTCCCTACATAGCCTGCACATGACTCTCGGGAATGGGATCATAGTCCTCAATGCTACGGCTGGATCCTGAATATCCTCAACTATGATCCGTGGAATGTTGGTAGCATATTTTGACATGATATTTGCCATCAAACCTGCTCTGTCGGTGCTCAATATGTTTTCATTAGTCGTAGGTACCAACTTATGGTGAACTAGGGTCTAGCAGGCCTTTACAATGAAATTAAGCTAGGCTTTTCTGACTTGTTATCCACTAGTCACCTAATTTGCATCCTCCTTCTTCTCAGCTATCACCCTAGCTTACTACCTCATATCCTCTACCTCTCCTCCTCACTTAACTGCTAGACCCTTTTCAGGGCCTCAATGCAGTGATCAAAATCTGCGATGGAGGCGTGGGCTTAAAATATCTGGCCCGTATAACCTTCGGGCAATGTCCCGCTTTGAGATATCAACAATCTGCCCCCGAACTATAACATTCTTCCAGTCTAGGCTGCTCTTTCACCTTCTACCTAGCTGGAATCTGATGCACCATGGTCACAGAGTAGTTGGCATAGAACTCCGTTACCATGTCAGCACTAAAGTCGTTAGACGTCCATGAAATCCAACTGAAATCATATATGTCACAGTCACTTCATCTCCTCAACCTCATTGAATGCACAAATCAAGATCCACGACTCCTCCAGAATTCTTCACCTGGGGTTTACTTTGATGTGAGGGTGAGGCCCTTCTCAAAGATCTCCCAGGAACCTGGAATACATCACCTTATTTTACGACTCTTAGCAGGTGGGGTCATCTCATCATCATCCTCCTGCGCCTCCTACTAAAATTTTGCCTCACTTGAACCCTCTCCAAATTGGGCCACAGTTGACCCCTCCTTTGCATTTGATCCATTACTAGACTCATGTGATTGGGTATCATCTCCCTTCTAATATTGGGGAGCATCTGCCAGAGTAGCTGACGTAGCTAGGGCCTGAGCCTTGTCCAGTGCCCTAGTAGTATGGGGTTCATTATTATCATCTTTGTACTCCTCTATTGAACCATTAGGCCAGTTTTCCTCCTTCTCAAATGTAGAGGCATCATCCCTTAGGGCCCTTCGAGCTGCTATCTCATCTTATGAAGAAGAGGATATGAAATATTTTAGAAAATTTCCCTTCTTTCACGATCTATTTCATGCAATGAAATGTCTCTCTATCCTTCTAACTCATGCTATACAAATTTGCAGAATCATGCCTCCTTGCTGAGTTAATTGAAGAAGGAATGAAAATGGAAATAGCTGTGAAAATGGCAATGGAGATGGACACTAGCAGGCCCCACCAGCCCTGGAGGATCATCTGCCCGAGCAGGTTACCCATGCTGAGTTTATGGCAGCCATTTAGATGTTGGCTCAATCATTGACCGCCTAGGTCAACCAGCAGGCAGTGGCTCATGTCTCCAGAATGGGAATGTGGCAGTAGAAGAAGTCAGGGACTTTCTCAGGATGAATCCTCTTGAGTTCATTTGATGAAAGGTAGATGAGGATCCACACGAGTTTATTGATGAGATCTAAAAGATTACCCAGATTATTGGGGTAACAGAGGAGGGGTGTGCAGACCTAGCCTCTTATCAGTTGAAAGGGGATGCCCATATCTGGTTCAGACAATGGAAGAATAGAAGAGTAGTTGGAGCAGGTCCCATTGGTTGGAATGAGTTTCTTACAGCATTCTTGGATTGGTTCTTTCCCGGAGAGATGAGGGAAATCAAGGCAGTTGAATTTGTAAACCAAAGGCAGAACGACATGACGGTCTAGGAGTAGAGTTCACCCTCTTGTCCAAATATGCACCAGATATAGTGGATGATTAGAGAGCTTGAGTGAGCAAGATCATACATGGATAGTGGACTATTTGGTCAAGGATTGCAGGAATGCTATGCTTCACTAGTATATTGACTTATCATGGTTGGTTCTGTATGCCTAGCAGATAGAGACAGTACAAGTAAGTGAGAGAGACAGAGAGGCCAAGAGGGCTAGGACCCATAGTTTAGGGTTCTCCTAGTAGAGGCTTGGTGGTAGGCATCCTCAACAATCCTACCAGAGATCATCAACCCCAGCGCCTTCAGCACCGAGTCTGACATCCAAATCTAGGCACGACTAGAGGGGATGAGCGTCGGGCTCTCCAGGTCAGGGGAACAGACCTGTACAACCCAACATTCCTAGATGTTATAGGTGTAGTAAAAGGCACCCTGGTAAGTGCTTAGCAGGTATAGGCACTTGGTTCAGGTGTTGGAAGCTTGGACATATGCTTTAATATTGCCCAGTAGCTAGAGAGGGCCATGGTATAGGTCAAGACCCAGCCACTAGTTCAGCAGCCCCGCCAATATGTTCAGCTCAGCAGGGTGCCTCTACTAGCACAGGTGGTGGTCAACGTCAGAATAGGTTTTATGCCCTCGCATTTCGTTTGGAGCAGGGGCTACTTTATCTTTTGTGATTCCCTATTTTGTTAGTAGTCTCAAAGTTAGTCCAGAAATCCTATCAGAACCCTTCTCAGTCTCTACTCCATTGGGTGATTCAATTATAGGTCGAATGGTATACAGAAATTGCCTTGTCATAGCCCTTCAGAAAGTCACCTCAGCAGATTTAGTAGAGCTAGCCATGACAGATTTTGATGTTATCTTCGGCATGGATTGGATACATTCATGTATTGGTTCAGTAAAAATTGTAGAACCTATGCGATTGAGTTTCGATTTTTGGGTGAGCCAATCATAGATTGGAAGGGTAGTTTAGTTGTACCTGTAGGTTATTTTATTTCCTACCATAAGTCCAAAAAGATGATCTCTAAGGGTTGCATGTACCATTTAGTTAGGGTTAAGGATGTTACATCCGAGACCCTGATTATCCAGTCAGTTCCTATAGTGTGTGAGTATCAAGAAGTGTTTCCATATGATTTATCAGGACTTACTCGGAGATCGACTTTTGTATTGATCTTCTTCCTGATATGCAACCTATATTTATTCCTGTTAATAGAATGGATGCAGCTCAGCTAAAGGAGTTGAAGGAGCAGATAAAGGACCTCTTAGACCAGGGATTCATCAGACCTAGCAAATCCCTGTGGGTGCACCAATTCTTTTTGTTCGGAAGAAGGATGGTTCCCATTGGATGTGCATTGATTATTGGCAATTGAACAAGGTTACAATCAAGAAAAAGTATTCCCTCCCCTGAATTGATCACTTGTTTGACTAGCTTCAGGGTGTCAAGTGTTTTTCAAAGATAGACCTCAGATCCGGATATCATCAGCTATGAGTTAGAGAGTGTGACATCCAGAAGATAACTTTCAGGACTCATTATAGTCACTATGAGTTTGTAATTATGTCTTTTGGACTAACGAATGCTGCTGTAGCTTTTATTGAATTGATGAAGAGGGTGTTCAATCCATATTTTGACATGTTCATGATCGTGTTCGTATATGACATTCTCATATACTCTCGGAGCGAGGAAGAGCATGTCACTCATTTGAGGGTGGTGCTAAAGACTCCTAAGGATCGCTAGTTGTATGCTAAATTAAACAAGTGTGAGTTTTGGCTAAACCCAATAGCATTTTTGATCATGTGGTGTCCAGTGAGGGTGTATAGCCGGACTCTCAAAAGATAGGATCTTTAAAGAATCGGCCTAGACCAGTTAGTCCTTTATATATCAAGAGTTTCTTGGGTTTGGCTGGTTACCACAGGAAGTTTATTGAAGGGTTTTAATCTATTGCAGCACTGTTGACTGAGTTTACCCAGAAAAAAGTGATGTTTCAATGGTCATAGGCTTGTGAGAAGAGATTCCAAGAGTTGAATACTAGACTCACCTTAGCATTAGTGTTGACTCTACATGAGGGTATTGATAGATTTTTGTTATATTGTGACACCTCGAGGATCGGCGTTGGTTGTATATTAATGCAGCACGGTAAGGTTATAGCCTATGCTTCTAGGTAGGTGAAAGTCTATGAAAAGAACTATTCAACTCACCAGCTCGAGTTGGTAGCGTTAGTATTCACCATGAAGATTTGGAGACACTATCTACATAGGGTCCATGTGGATGTCTTTACCGACCACGATATCCTACAATATGTGTTTACCTAGAAGGATCCACATATATGTTATAGAAGGTGGTTGGAGCTTCTTAAGGATTATGATGTGAGTATCCTTTGTCCTTCGGGCAAGGCCAATGTTGTGGCAGATGCTCTTAACAGACTTTCTATGGAGAGTGTGTCTCATGTAGATGAGGGGAGAAAAGATTTGGTAAAGGATGTGCATCGGCTTTCACGACTAGTAGTTCATCTTGTAGACTTTACAGATGGCGGTGTCATCTTGTAGAATCTTTTTTGGTGGAAGAAGTCAAGGCTAGGCCAGACAAGGGTCCTATTTTGGTAAAGTTGAAGGAGGCAGTTAAGAAGCAGAAGGAGGAGGTTTTCTGTCAAGGCGGAAAAGGTATACTTCGATATCAGGGTTGTTTATGTGTTCTGAGTGTTGATGATTTGAGAAATTGGATGTTGCATGAGGCCCATGGTTCTAGATATTCTATACATCCAGGTGCCACAAAGATGTACCGTGACCTACGAGAAGTCTATTGGTGGAATGACATGAAGAAGGACACAACATAGTTTGTGGCTAAGTGTCTGAATTGTCAACAAGTGAACGTTGAACATCAAAGCTTTGGAGGCGTGATTCAAGACATTCATATCCCTATTTTGAAGTGGGAGGAAATCAATAGGGATTTCATAACAGGGTTGCCTCATACTCACCGAAAATGACTCCATTTGGGTGGTTTTAGACGGGTTGGCTAAGGCAACTCAATTTTTACCGGTCAAAACTACTGATTTAGTGGAGGGTCATGTTAAATTGTATAATCGGGAGCTAGTCTAGTTGCATGGAGTGCCCTTTTCCATCATATCAGATAAAGGTACTCAATTTACGTCCCAGTTTTGGAGATCGTTTCAGATGGGGCTTGGTACTTAAGTCAAGCGTAGAATAGCTTTTCACCCGCAGACAGATGATCAAGCTGAATGAAACATTTAGACTCATGGGGATATGTTAAGAGCATGGGTGATTGATTTCAGAGGTAGATGGGATGAACATTTACCTCTTATTAAGTTTGCATATAAAAACAACTAGCATTCCAACATTCAGGTGGCTCTATTCGATGCTCTTTATGCGGAGGTGTAGTTCAACTATTGGCTGGTTTGAAATCGGTGAAGCTACATTGATAGCACCAGATTCAGTTCATGAGTCTATGGAGAGAGTTTAGCTTATAAGGGAAAGGTGTAATGCCTCGAAAGCCCTAAGATTAGACTCGAGAGTTAAAACAGAGAAAACTAGAGATTTTACACTAGATCAAAGAATGGGTCATTACTAGACCCATGGGGATGACCATGAGTCATTAAGTGACTCGTGGTTCTAGCATCATGGTCTTAAGTTCTATAATTTCTGATATTGAGACACCACGGGCATGACCACGAGTCGCGGTCAGACCCCATGACTCATTGAGTCAACGGGGGTCAAGATGGGTCAAGGGTCTATGGTTTTTGGACAGTGGAGGCAACGAGAGGTGACCACGAGTTATGGTCACCAATGACAAGCTGTTAGGTCCCAAGTGGGGTGACTTTGAGGAAAAATGGGCAGTGCACTCGACGACAAGAGGCCACGTATCATGGTATAAGGTGACGACTCATCCAGTCCCTCGTTGGGACTGGCAGTCAGTTATTTTATGCAAATTTATTAAGGGATTTCCCATAATTCTTATGATCCTAAGGCCTAAAAGACATCGTTTTAAGCTATGATTAAAGAGTTTTAGTAGGGGTAAGTTCATTTTAGGCCATTCTTTCTCATGCATGCAAAGTTAGAGATCTAGAGAGGTGATCAAGCTTAACTCCTTTAAACTTTCCTTCAATTCTTCCTTGGGCAATCAGAGAAGTTGTAGAATCAAATTCCTTCCGGTATATAGGGTTATGAATTGGTGAATTCATTTACACCTATGCCCAATCCCTCTATAAATCATGAAACTTTCTATGCTGATTGCGTGGGGTTTTAACCCAATGCATGAATTCCCTAAGTCTATGTCATAGGTATGAGCTAAATATGTTTTAATTGATGAATTATGATTCATAGGCAAGTTTTATCATGTTTTCAATTACTAGTCGTGGTTACTAGTTTTAAAAATTATGATGCCTACGCATGAAGGATTTATGAGAAGTTGAGTTTTATGATGTATGCTCAATTATGATTAATTATTGATTGCAAAAGCATGTTTTCAAGCGAATCTAATAATTTTCAACCATGTCAACTATTAGGCAAGCCCATATGTTCATGTATCATTTATGATTCATGTTAATTAGCTTACCACATGGTTTTGGAGTCTAGACTCCCAATTTTACTCAGCTTGTGGTATGGTTTGAGCCAAGGCTCCTCATATTTGATTTCAAATTTATTATGTATATAATTATTCAGCTTCACCTCTAAACAATGGTCAGCTTTGTTGAATAATGATGGAGAGAATATGCATATTTTTTGGAGTAGTGTCTAGCACCGAGTAGACTAAGGGCTAGTCAACCCTATGCCTCAGAACTACGAGCCAATGTAGGCATGTTTAGATTATCCGGGACCTCCTACGGAAGCTTTCCCCTGCCCCAAGGGGCCTTCAACTTGATATCAATATCATGGCATCGTCCTTCGCCCTGGCAAGGCTTTGGACGGCTGTACTCACATGAGTGTGATAGTTGGGATGATATAAGCTCTATCGTAGTATATCTGTTATATGACGAGTCTCCCATTGTTCCTCATGATTTCAGTTTTACATGCTTATCATTCATGATATATATATATATATGTTGTAGGTTTGACCCTATAAATATATGTTCTAAAGTAGGTTTGACCCAATGTTAAATTTTACTTACGATTATCAAATTACAACTTTGGGTCAATCGATTTAGTTATGATGTTATGTTATGTTCAGAACATGATTTCAGAAAATAGCATGCAAGCCCTACTCTAAGACTCTTGTCTTAATCATGTTTTACATTATGCATGTTTTAAATTATTTTACTTATTTAAGCTGTTTTACTTACGTTGCAAACTTGGTACATTTCATGTATTGACCTCATACTCTATGTTGTATCGTTTCATGATATAGTCCCAGTACTAAGACTCAGTCTCGTCCCTAGCCAGCCTTTGGAGTTAGCATCCTTCATCTGTTGGTGAGTCCTCATGTCCCGAGGACCATGCTTTATCAGTTTTCTTTATGTATTCAATATAAGAATTAGAGAGTTAGTTGGGGTCTTGTCCTATCAACTCATCATTATTAGAGGCTTTTCAGACAATAGAATATAATCATCTTCAGATTCATGAGTATTTCTAATGTTATGGTTATTTTAGACTTCCACTAACTTTATCATGTTGATCTTTCTCTTTTATGATTGAGTTAGAGGTTATGTTCATGCGATGGGTCGACTTGGAGTTCCTCAGCGTTCCTTGTCTCATGTCTCGATCCGGGCCTATGTTCGGGTCGTGACAAACTTGGTATCAAAGCCATAGGTTTTGAAGTGTCCTACGATGTCTGAAAGCTGTGTTAAGTAGAGTCTTTTTTTTGGATTTTAAGCGCGACACACTTATGATGAAGAGGCTATGAAATGTGTCGGAAATGGTCCCTTCTTTCATGATCCATGTCGTGCAGTGAAATGTCTCTCCATCCTTCTAACTCGGGCTATTCACGATTGCAAAATCATGCCTCCCCATAGAGTTAACGGCAGAAGGAATGGAAATGGAAATGGCCACGAGGATGGAAATGGGGAAGGGAACCAACAAGCCCCATCAATCCATGAGCACCATACATTGGAGTCGGTTGCCCATGCAGAATTCATGGCAGCCATTCAGATTCTGGCGAAGGCCTTGACCGCCCAGGTCAACCAGTAGGTAGTGGCACATGTTTCGCAGAACGGGAATGCGGAAGCAGTACGAGCTAGAGATTTCCTAAGGATGAACCCATCAGAGTTTCTTGGGTCCAAGGTGGACGAGGATCCGCATGAGTTTATCGACGAGATTGTGAAGATCACCCAGGTCATGGGGGTGAATGGAGTAGACTGTGCTGATTTGGACTCATATCCGTTGAAAGGGGGCGCACACATTTAGTTTAGATAGTGGAAGGATAGTAGGGCAGCCGGAGCCTATCAGTTAGGAGGAGTTTCATATTACTTTTCTAGATCATTTTTTCTCTCGTGAGATGAGGGAGTTGAAGGCAGCCAAGTTAGTGAACCTAAAGTAAGGGAAGATGACTGTGCAGGAATATGCCCTAGATTTCACTCATTTGTCAAAGAATGCCCCAAAGTAAGTGGTTGATCAGAGGGCGCGAGTGAGCAGGTTTTTTATGAGGTGGCGGACTATTTAGACAAGGACTGTAGGACCGCTATGCTCCATTAGGATATGGATTTCCCTCGGATANCAATTAGCGAGGTTTTTTATGAGGTGGCGGACTATTTAGACAAGGACTGTAGGACCGCTATGCTCCATTAGGATATGGATTTCCCTCGGATAGTGTTATAGCCTAGCAGATGGAGGCGACATATATAAGGGAGAAAGAGGCCAAGAGGGCCATGATAGAAAACTATAGCTTCTCTCAGTCAAGACCAAGTGGTGAGCACCGACAATAGACCCACCAGAGATCTTCAGCCCCAACATCTTCAGTGATAAGTGTGCCATCCAGACCTAGGCATGACCAGAGAGGACGAGCATCAGGATTTAGGGGTCAAAGATGCAGGCCCATAGATTCCAGTATCTCAGTTTACAATAGGTGTGGTCAGAGGCACACAGGTCAATGTTTGGAGGGTACAGGTGCTTTCTTCGAGTGTGGGAAGCCCAGACATATGCTCAGAGATTGCCCAACAGCTAGACAGGGCCATGATAAGAGCCGAGGCCCAGATTCTAGTTTAGCAGCTGCACCAACACACCAATCACAATAGGGAGCATTTACTAGCACATGTGGCGGTCAACGCCAAAATAGATTTTATGCCTTAGCATACTTCTAGGAGCAGGAGGTCTCCCTGGATGTAGTTACAAGTATGATGCGAGTTATACATCTTTATGTATATGCTTTATTAGATCTAGGGGATACTTTGTCCTTTATTATGCCGTATGTTGCTAGCAGCTTCGGAGTCAGTCCCGGAATATTTTCAAAACCATTCTCAATCTCTACTCTAGTTGGTGATTAAGTTATAGCTAGAGGGATGTATAGAAATTTTCTGGTCTCAGTCCTTCGGAAAGTCACCTCAATAGATCTAGTAGAGTTAACCATGACCAATTTTGATGTCATTCTCGGCATGGATTGTCTATTTGCATGTTATGCCTCGATTAATTGTAGAACCCTTGCGTTAGAGTTTCGATTTTCAGGTGAGATAGTAATAGAATAGAAGTGTAGTTCAGTTGTGCCTGTAGGTCCTTTCATTTCCTACCATAAGGCCAGAAATATGATTTCCAAAGGTTTTGTGTACCATCTAGTTAGAGTTAAGGATGCTCTGAGACCCCATCTATCCAGTAAATTCCAGTAGTATGTGAGTATCCAGAAGTGTTCCCTGATGATCTACCAGGTATTCCTTCCAAGAGGGAAATCGATTTTTTTATTGACCTTCTACCCGACACGCAACCTATATCTATTCCTCCCTATATAATTGCTCCAGTCGAGCTAAAGGAGTTGAAAGATCAGCTGAAGGACCTTCTAGACAAGAGTTTCATCAGACCTAGCAAGTTTCCATGGGGTGCACCAGTTCTCTTTGTCCGACAGAAATATGGTTCTCTTTGTATGTGTATTGATTATCGACATTTGAACAAAGTCACCATTAAGAACAAGTATTCCTTTCCCAAGATTGATGATTTATTTGACTAGCTTCAGGGTGTCAAGTGCTTTTCCAAGATAGACCTTAGGTCTGGGACCATCAACTTAGGGTTCGAGAGAGTGACATACACTTGACAAATATGAGCTGATGGTACTCGGATCTGAGATCTATCTTTGAGAAACACTTGTCACCCTGAAGCTGGTGAAATGAATCATCAATCTTGGGTAGAGGATACCTGTTCTTGACAGTGACTTATTTTAATTGCTGATAATCAATAGACATGCAAAGAGAACCATCTTTCTTTCAGACAAAGAGGACTGGTGCACCCCATGAGGACTTGCTCGGTCTAATGAAACCCTTATCTAAAAAGTCCTTCAACTACTCTTCCAAATCTTTTAGTTTAGATGGAGCTATTCTGTTGGGAGGAATAGATATAGGTTGCATGTCAGGAAGAAGGTCAATACCAAAATCGATCTCCCGCTCGAGAAGAATTCCCAGTAAATCATCTAGAAAGACCTCTGGATCCTCACGTAAAATTGGAATTAACTGGATAGTCAGGGTCTCAGACTCAATATCATTAACCCTAACTAGATTGTACACACAACCCTTAGATATAATCTTTTTGGCCTTAAGGTAGGAAATGAAACGACCTACAGGCACAACTGAACTACCCTTGCATTCTAAGACTGGCTCACCGAGAAATCTGAACTCTACTACCTGGGTTCTACAATTAACTTAAGAATATCATGCAAATAGAAAATCCATGCTCAGAATTACATCAAAATTAGTTATGGCTAACTCTATCAAATCAGCTGATGTGACCTTGTAAAGGACTGAGACTGGGCAACCTCTATATACCCGTCTACCTATAACTAAGTCACCTACTGGAGAAGAAATTGAGTAAGGTTCTGACAATATTTCAGGACTAACTCCGAACCTACTGGCCACATAAGGTGTCACAAAATATAAAGTAGCTCCTAGATCTAACAAAGCATAAACATCAATACGGAAAACTCGTAACATACCAGTGACCACATCCGGGGAAACCTCCTACTCTTGACGGGATGCTAAGGCATAGAATTTGTTCTGATGCTGACCACCAATTATATTGATAGATTCCCCTTTATGTGTTGAGTGTGTGGGAGGGGCTGCTAAACTAGAAGCTAGGACTCGACTCCTATCCTGATCCTATCCCGCTAATGGGCAATCTCTAAGAATGTGTTCGGGATTCCCACACCTGAAAAAAGCATCTGAACCTGCCAAGAACTGGCATGTGTGCCCTCAACCACATCTGCAACAACTTGGGATGCTAGAATCTGTAGGTTTGCTGCTCTGACCCCTCGAGCCTGATGCTTGCCCCCTCTGATCGTGCCTCGATATGGGTGGTAGATTCAATGCTAATGATGCTGGGGCTGATGATCTCAGGTGGGTCTGCTGTCGATGCCCATCCCCTGACCACGGCTGTGAGAATATTTTGTCATCTGTCCTGGCCCTCGATGTGCTACCTCCATCTGTTGGGCGTACAAGGCTATCTGAGGTAAATTCATATCTTGATTGAGCATAGTAGTCCAGTAATCCTTGTCCAGATAGCCCGCTACTCCATGAACGAATTTACTCACTCACGTCCTCTAATCAGCCACTAACTCTGGGGTATACTTTGATAGGCGAGTGAACTCGAGGGAATACTTTTGTACCGTCATTCTCCCTTGCTTCAAATTTACGAACTCCGCCTCCTTCAGCTCCTTCATCTCATGAGGGAAGAACAAATCCAAGAATGCAACATGAAACTCTTCCCAAGTTACAGGGCCTGCTCTGGCGATCCTTCTATCCTTCCATTGGCAAAACAAGATATGCACGACCCCTTTCATCTGGTAAGAGGCAAACTCTATGAACACAACTGCATTCACCCCCATGACATGAGTGATCTTGACAATTATATCTATGAACTCATGCGGGTCCTCATCTACTTTTTACCCGAGGAACTCTGGAGAGTTCATTCTCAAGAAGTCTTTGACTTGAGTCGCCGCTGCATTTCCATTTTATGGAACATGCGCAATAGCCTGCTGATTTAACTAAGCGGTCAAGGCCTGCGCAAGGATCTGAATAGCGGCCTAGAACTCAGCATGAGCAACTGGCTCTGGTGCTTGGTGCTCCTGAACTGGTGGGGCTTGCTGGTGCCTATTACCGTTGCCATCCTCGTGGCCTTCACCATTCTCATTCCTTCTACCATTCATTCTTTTGGGAGCCATGATTCTGCAATCACGAATAACATGAATTATATGGATAGAAGGACTTTTCATCGCATGACATAGATAATGAAAGAAGGGAACATTTCCTAAAAGTCTCGTAGCCTCTTCGTTATAAGTGTGGTGCGCTTCACACCCATGAAAAAGACTCTACTTAACATTTATTTCAAACACCCTATGACACTTCAAACCTATTACTCTGATACGAAGTTCTTCATTACTTGAATGGAGGCCCGAATCATAACAGGGAACAAGGAGCCCCGAGAGACCCCAAGTCGACCCATGGCATAAGCATACATCTAACTCGATCAAGAAACTAAATAATCAACAAATACTCATAGAGAAAGTCTAACATAATTACAATATCAGAATAAGAAATCTGAAGCTGAATATATACATATGTCTGAAAAGCCTCTAAACATGACGAGTTGATGGGAAAAGACCCCAACTAACTCAACAAAACTAAAACTAAAATACACAAAAGAAATTTGAATAGTCTAGTCCTCGAGAGATGAGGACTCACCAACAATGCAAATGTTAATTCTGATAAGCTGACTATGAGTGGGGCTGAACTTGAGGGTCAGGTCCTGTATCATGAAATGATACAACATAGAGTATGTGGTCAGTATGTGGAATGTACCAAGTATGCAGTGTAAGTAAAATCGCTTAAGTAAATAAAATCAGTTAAATACAATGAATAATGTAAATTAAACATTAAGAATCTAAGAGTAAGTCTTGCATGTGTTCTTTCTGAAATCATGATCTCTTCATATCATAAATGACATAACTTCACAGCCTCATAACTTAATCGATTAACTCAAAGCTATATTCTGAAATTTATAAGTATAGATAAACATTGAGAAAAACCTACTTTAGTACATGCATATATATACAAATCTCATGAGTACTGAATATACATATCTGAAATCATGAGGAACAATGGGAGACTCGTCTTTTAACCGACATACCACAATAGAGCTTACGTGGTCCCAACTATCACACTCCACTTTGTAGAGCCGTCCAAAGACTTCCCAGGGCTAGGGAAGATACCATGATAGAGATATTAAGCTAAAGACCTATTCGAGCAGGGGAAGCTCATAAGGGAGGTCCTGAAGTAACATATATAAGTATAAACCTACCTTGGCCCGTAGTTCTGAGGCATAGGGTGATCCAACCTTAGCCTACTCGGTGCTAGACACTACTCCAAAAAATATGCATATGCTCTACATCGCTATTCAACGGAGCTCAACATCGTCTATTGACGAAGATCAATAATAAAATACATCTTATTTATGAAATCAAGGATATGAGAAGCTTTAGCTCAAAATATATCATAAGCTTAAATTATAATTGGGAGTCTTCGCTCCAAAAACCATGTGGTAAGCTATGCATAGGAAAACATCAACTAAAAACATACCACAAGCTGAAAATATACTTGGGAGTCTTCGCTCGAAAACCATGTGGTAAGCTTAATTCGGGAAAATCATCATTCATACTTAACATATGGGCATTTCCCCAAGCTTTATCATACTTAAAATTACTCAATTCTCATAAAAAACATAATTTTAAACATGAGTAGCTTTAAAATATGTTTTTCATCATATCATTTCATCGTCATCATACATTCATCATAAATATCATCTTTCATGAACATCTCTTCAGTGGGCTTTTAATTCATAAAACTAGAAACATGCTTTTAAATTGAAAACTTTATAAAAATTGTCCATGCTTCATAATTCAACAGTAGAATCATAATTAAATCATACCAATGTACAGAACTAGCAGAATCATGCATTTGGGTTCAAACCCCATAGAGTAGACATAGGAATTTCATACTTTAGATAGGGATTGGGCATGGGATTGGTAGATGATTCTTACACTTCTTTAGATTCCCAATAGGAAATTAAAAAGAAATTGATGAATGTTAGGCTTTATCACCCTCTCAAGTCTTCCACCTTTAATGACTGAATGAATAAGGCCTTAAATGGACTTAACCCCTAAAGTCACTATTCATAACTCAAAATGTCGTAGTTTATTCCTTAGAAACATAGGAATTACGGAAAAGCCCTTACTATATTCGTAGAAAATAACTGTCAAGTTGTCCAAACGAGGGACCTAACAACTCATTGTCATAGGTCATGAGTCGTGGAGTCATCTGTGAGATACACTGCTCAATAGGTCTGCTGGGCTCTTAATGGGCAACCTCACAACTCGTTACTGGTGACCACGACTTGTGGTCACCACCCGTTATGTACACTGCCTCCATGCCCACTATTTTCTCAATTAGCTGACCATGAACATCCCCACGAATCATGGGGACTGACCTAACAACTCTTTGGGTCTGACCACAAGTCATTTTCATGCTCGTGAGGATCCCTTTCTTTAAACTTCCAAACTCCTCATTGGCCTCCCCACGAGTCATATCACGACTTATGGACTGCACCAAAAGCCATCTCATGACTCGTTCTGTGCCTGGTGCTAGTTTTTAAGCTTTTCTCCATTTCAAATCCTAGGTCTGATCTTTCGGCTTTTGGGGTATAACATGAAGGCAAGTGAAGAACTTGAAGGTTGTAATAAGTTAGTTGAGCAGCATGTGGTGCATAAGAAGTTAGTAGATCCCTTATATGGTCATAAGTCCACTTGGATGAAGGAGTGACGGGGACCATAGTCATGACACGACATTAAATCAGGCGTTGCATGGAAGACAACCCATGAATTACGGTCCACGTCTATAACTAAGGCTCTTGATTGGAGGCAACCCATCCTTCAAAAATTTTCGTTATATTTTTCTTTGTTTTGTAGAGAAGAATAGGGAATAATAGGCAAAAACAAGTTGTACATTGACCTAAAAAGAATAAGTCGAGGGTGAGATGCTTGGCTGTGGGTGCCAGGAGTTAAATCCTAGAAGAAATAAATTTTGTTAGTTGAGGCTATGGGAGGCGCGTCGCGCCAACCTCCTGTCTCTAGAATTTTTTTTTCTAAGTTTGTGTTTAGACAGAGAGGGCGGCGTGCTAAGGGCTATTTGGATGAAATATTTGGTCAATTTGAGTCAATAATGACTCAAAAGACCTTAAAATTACATAAAAGCCCTTGCCCACTTATTTATTTAAAGTCCAATTCATCCTTTTCCCTCAAAAAGTTGTAAACCAAAAAGCAAAAATTTCTCTCCTTCTCTTCTCTCTTAAGCCATAGTTTCCCATTGCCCTCACCCCTCTAATTTTTTATTCTCCAAAAATTTGGCGAAGATCTAATCTTCAATTCAAGTTAGTATATTTTTTCTCTCTTTTGATTAATGATGCAAGAATGCTCCCATACCACTCTTCCCCAAAATGTAAAACCCAAATCACCATTGTTAGTGAAAAGCTTGAATTTCATGTTTATGGTTAGATAAGCTTAAAGACTTAAATTCTTCCATGGTAGTATGTTATCTTTGTTAGGTAGATTTATTCTTTGTTGAATATGGTGATTTGAACTTGTGGAGATGATGGTGGTTTGTGAATTGAATTCTTGAATGTTGGTGCGTAGATGTATCAATTGTAGAGATAAAGTATATGGGTATTGAAATCTTGAGTTGTTGAAATTCTTAATTAATTCATGATGAATGGTAGTATATTGAGTATTGTTTTTTTAAAGTCAATTGAATAGTGCTACTTCATTACATGAGTGACTTGAGTTAAGAATTGGAGGAGGAAAGTGAGAGGGATGGACTAGGTGAAGCATTCCTTAAAAGTAAAAGCTAAAAGAGAGTTGAGTAGAGAAGAAGAAAAATCAATGAACTTGTTGTATTATAGAGTTAGTGATTAAATTGAACTTTTGAGATTGGATTATGATGGGGGAAGACGTGAGAACTCCATTCGACAAATTCTCACAAGTATGATAACAAATTAAGTGTGGGGTGGATTTTTCACCTTCAACAATTAGTTAGTTAGACATTTTGTTCAAAAACTAATTTTGTGAAGTTCTTGATTTTTTATGTTAGGTACCATGGCATCGAAAGGAAAGGAGGTGGTTGTTTTCGATCCAAGTCTCAAGAGGGAAACAAAAGGGCAAAAGGCGGCTAGTTCTTTGGCTTCCAAACAGTCCTGCGAGGAGATATGGAGCAAAAGCAGTAGAGCCTCATGGGCTTACTTTGTTCAACACTCAAAAAGAAGCCAAGTATGCACCTGAGAATTGGATAGATGAGGGATACTTGGCACTTTAGCTCTCGACCATTCAGGATAAGATACGGGAGTTGAGAGCAGGTTACATCTTCAATGAGCTAGAGAGGTGCAACCTCACTTTACTGAGGGAGCTCTTCGCAAATTTGGACACCTCATTCAGAGAGAGCACAAAGGTAAAGATTAGAGGTCAGGTGGTACGATTCACAAGGTTCAATTCCATTCTAGAGAAACCTACAGTAGACCCTTCAGAGTATTTCATCTTGCTGGAGAACCCTCCATATAGAGACATCTGTCACACTTTATATGATGAGCACTCATACGCCCCTAAGGCAAAGGATCATAATGGCACTTATTCCATACTTGCGTTTGCTTGAATAGGGAGGCAAGTGTGTAGGTGAATTTGGCGTGTGCTGTCTTTATCCCTAGGAAACATATGGCAGAGGTAACTCGAGAGTAGATTGTCT
Organism: Datura stramonium; assembly: GCA_018107945.1. NCBI lineage: Eukaryota > Viridiplantae > Streptophyta > Magnoliopsida > Solanales > Solanaceae > Datura > Datura stramonium. The sequence goes on from JACEIK010002683.1 coordinate 63,340, forward strand.
TGGAATACATGTTTGTTAATGGAATATCGATAAACTTTAGTGTTGTGGTTCGTGACAATATGAGAAGATCACGAGACAATTATAGATGAAAATATTGTCACGGTAGTCTCTTGACCATGTTTTAGAGGGAGGCAGGTATTGAGGAGGAGGATGCAGAACTTGTCTTACCTTTGGAAGGACACTAGAATACAAAGATAATAGACGTCACAAAGGTGAAGGAGACTATCCCTTACACAGGCCTTTCTCTTACTATTGTTGATCGGAAAGCCCGTGATGAGAATTGGCAAGGTTGTATATTTAGAGATGTTGGAATTATAGCTGAAGCTAAGAGGCCAACCTGCTATTACATAAGAGATGACAACTTTAGAGTCACGGTATCCTCTAACGAAGAGTGTTATGTTAATGTGCTGAGTGGCCCAACCTTCGAGGAGTCGCTTGGTGATGCCACAATCCTTACTGATTGTTTTGATGACTTAGATATAGATGAGGATGATGATGCTGCTACAGGCGCCATGTAGGTTAACGTCGAAGATGGTTGTAAAATCTCGAAAACCCTAAGACCAGACTCGGGAGTTGAAATGGAGAAAAAAAGGATATTCAGAACTAGGTCACAAGATGAGTTATCTAGTGACCCACGAAGTACCCCATGAGTCTTGAAGTGACTCGTTAGGTGAGAGGACGATTGGTAGGAACTCGTGGTCAAGGGGTGACCACGAGGGAAGTAACGAGACATGGTCAAGGTAATGACTCGTCAAAGGAGTCGTGGTAAAGAGGAGGCGTGGTTGTTGAAAGTCACGCAGTGTTCTCAACAACTGGGTCACCAAAAATCATTAGGTACAACGTGATTCATGTCCCTCATGGTGAATCGCAAGGTATAATTTCCAATGCATGCAATGAGCACAGATCACGAGTCGTGGTCAGGGTCGACGAATCATCCAGTCCCTCGTGGGGACTAAACGTGAGTTTTTCGCTACAAATTTATTAAGGGTTTTTCTATAATTTCTAAGTTCCTAAAGCCTAAACTATGTCATTTTATGATCAGAATAGAGTGTTTTAAGAGGGGTAAGTTCATTATAGGCTTATTCTTTTCCATGAATACAAGTTTAGAAGCTCCTAAGGGTGATAATGCCTAAATTCCTCTAGTTCTTCCCCAAATTCACTTTGGGCAATCAAGGAAGTTGTGAAATTAGATCTTTTCAGGTATGCAGGGTTATGAATGGGTGTATTCATCCACTCCCACACCAAATCCCTTCTCAATTTCATGGAATTTCTAGTTGATTAATCTATGGAGTTTTAACCCAACTTGTGAATTCTCGAAGTATCTATCATTGGTATGCTCTATTTATGTTTCAAATGATGGATCATGATTCATGGACATGTATTATAATGTTTTAGATTACAATTTTGTTTTCAATGTTTTACAAATGATGATGCCCAATCATAAAAGAATTCATGAAAAGTAGAGATTATGATGTATGTTTTCAATTATGATGACAAGTATATGAATAAAGTATTATTTTGAATTATGTCTACATTCATGTTTTGAATAATTAGTCTATTTCAATCATTTTTAAATATTGGTTAATCCCTTACAATCAATTTTGTTTCATGACTTATCTAAATTTTATATTATTAGCTTACCACAAGGTTTTAGAGTCTAGGCTCCCATTCTTGTTCAGCATGTAGTATGGTTCGAGCCAAGGCTCCTCATGTTATGTCTTTAGATTTTTATTGAATGTAGTGTCGCATTCTAGCTTCGTCACCAGACGATGGTTCAGCTTCATTGAAAAATGATAGAGAGCAAATGCATGTTTTTTGAAGTAGTGTCTAGCATCGAGTAGGCTAAGGGTTAGTCAACCCTGTGCCTCAGAACTACGCGCCAACGTAGGTTTACATATACATTTTGGGACCTCCCTTATGATCTTCCCCTGCCCCAGGGGACTTCAACTTGATATCGATATCATAGTTTTTCCCTTAGTCCTGGCAAGGCTTTGGACTGCTCTGCCCATTTGATTTTAATAGTCGAGACCATGTAAGCTCTATCGTCATAATGAAGATTATATAACGAGTCCTCCAATTGTTCCTCCATATTTATGCATGGTTACGTTTACGTTACTTTATCTCAAGTCATATTTAATGAAGCTTCCTCCTATGATTATGATTACTACTGATTTATGAATGTTTTGAAAATTGAGCCCTTATATTACATTACGATATTTATGTTATGATCATGTTGTCCAACTTTTATGAACTCTTATGTATTTTAACTATTCATTTTTAGTTACCTTGCATACTCAGTACATTTCAAGTACTAACCACATACTCTATGTTGTATCATTTGATGATACATGCCCGAGGGATCAGTCTCAACCACATCATTAGCCCTTGCTTCCCTCTCTGGCTTGTCCAGCTGGTGTTGGTGAGTCCTCATACTTTGAAGATGTTCAGTCATTTATAGTTTATTATGTTCCTTTCAATTTTAGACTTGTTCGAGCTAGTTGGGGGTTCTGTCCCATCAGCTCATCAGTTATGTTAAAGGCTTTTCAGATATTATGTGGAGATCAGCTTGTCGTTGTTGATTCAGTTTTAGCTTGATACTTATGTATTCAAACATCCGATATGTTAATTATGCTGATATTCTTTTTTATTATGTTGAATTAGATGCTATGTTCATGTCATGGGTCGACTTGGAGCCTCTCGCGGTTCCTTGTACCGTGTCTCAATTCATGCCTATGTTTTGGTCGTGCCAAACATGGTATCAGAGCATTAGGTTTTGAAGTGTCCTAGGGTGTCTGAAAGCCGTAGAAAGTAGAGTCTTTTTCATGGGTATGAAGCACATCACACTTATGATGAAGAGGCTATGAGACATTTAGGAAATGTTCCCTTCTTTCATAATTCTACCTCGTGCTATGAGTTCAACTCTCTCAATTCCTCTAACTCTTGCTATACACATGTGCAGAAACATGTCTCCTCAAAGAAACAACAGGAGTTAGCCAGCCCCACTAACTCAAATGGATCCCATGTTCGGGTAGATTAGAGATGCAGAACTCAGTGCCGCTTTTAGAGTACTGATACGGGCCATGATCACCCAGCCAAATTAGCAGACTATCGCATCATCAAACCCTACCGGAGAGGCTGTAACTACTAGGGTTCAATACTTCACGAGGAGGAGTCCGTCTATGTTTGGTGGTTCAACTATGGATTGAGAGTTTAAGAGGGGAGGGAGGGGGAACAAAAGGCCAAAAATCAAAAACTTAGAGAGTTCCCAGCAAGGGTCACATGGTGGGAGTCGCTCCCAACCCTGACAGAGGTATATAACTCAAGTTCGAGGAAATAAGCCCCGAGTGAGGGAGATTACTTATCTAGTTTACGGGCTCTACGGGAATAAACACCTAATAAAGTGCTTGCTGGGTTCAGATGTTTGCTTCTATTGTAGTCGACCCAATCATAAACACAGAGATTTTCCTTCAGCTAAGGGAGACAACCAGAGAGGCCGTGCGTCGGCCATCCCTCTAGTAGTCATATCTAGCTGGTAAGCATGCCAGAAATGTGGTAGAACACACATGAGTCAGTGTTTGGCAGGTTCAGGTGTTTGTTTCAGGTTTGGAGAGCCTGGACACATGCGTAGGAATTGCTGATGGGCCCACCAGTGTAAAGGTAGAGAAAGTGTGCAACCACTAGATCAATAACTCAAGTAGATCGTCCATCTCAGCAGAACAGGTTACTAAGAGTAAGTGGCAGTTAACCTCAGATATAGTCGCAGATATGTTATAATTTTTCCTATCGAACTTTGCATGATTTCTAGTTTGAGAACTACTATATGAGGCACAAGATCCCTTTTGCAATTTATTATGAGAATTATCGTGTAGAGGTATAAAATGGTTATATGTTTGAAGCCTTCAGTGATAGCCTTAGAGGTGAATGGAAAACCAAGAGTTAGTGCTTTAGCCTGAATTTAAGAAAGATGTGAGTGCCTTAGATGACGACTTTAAGCTAAGGGGAAGATGATAAGTCTATAAGTCGAGTCAGATTTAGAGTACCTAATGGAGGAGTCTCAACATTAATAGCTATGGAATGCCAATTTCTATCGGTTCATGTTATGCTCTATCAAATCTCTTATGTAGACCCCCAGGATTCTAAATTATCGTATTAGATAGCGATCCCAATCTGTACCCTGTGAATCTCTAAGTCTTGATCTCATTTCAAATACTAATTATGTATGTTAACTCGTGTCTCTCAACATGTTTGACTCATAAAATTGTACCGTGTGAGGTGTGTACTTAGCTAAGATCTCCTTAATGATTCGTGCTCATAATTTCCTTACTCTAAGCCCTACGAATATTCCCCCATAATGGAAATGATGGTTAAAATGGGTACGTCTTGGGACACTCCCTAATCCCTGCCATAGGTGGCAGGTGTGTAGAAGTCCAGGCAGTGCAATTAGTAACCAAGATGGGAAATGTAACAACCCGCATGGTCATTCATCCATGATTGTTGATCCGTTTCCCTGAGTTGAACCTTTTCATATCTTAATTTTGTATTTTTGACTTGTAGAGATGGATGACACCGTTCCTAAGATGATCCAATGAAGGTTGGGTGAGATTGTCGATTTTTGGAAGGTTTAAAGTTTGAGAGGTTTGACTAGAGTCAACATTTCTGGTTAATGAGCTCGAATTGGATTATGAAATCTCTATTTGTTTCGGATGGTGATTTATGACTTAGTTTGGTAGTTTGCATAGATCTCGAGGTGATTCGGGAGTGATTTGAACTTTTGGTTGAATTTACGAGCTTGGAGGAAGCTATGTTTGACCTCAGTCAACTTTCGATCCAAACAACATTATATCGGTGATTTGATGATTCTAACAAGTACAGAAGATGTTTTACGATTGAATTACATATTTGGTTTGTGTCTGGAGGGTTTTAGATAATATTCGGGTGCATTTGAACGTTTTGTGTGTTTAGCATGATTTTAAGCATAAATGTAAAAATTCAGAGATTCGAGACTTTCAAAATTCTTAGCATGAATTATAGGAGAGTGTCTTGTTGACTCGATGAATGGTAGTGTCATTACTCAGAGTGGATCAGAATCTTCCTTGATGACTGAGGTCAAAGCTAGGAAAGATGAGGATCCTATCTTGGTGGAGTTGAAGGAAGCCGTTCAGAATTATAAGGTAGAGGTACTCTCTAAAGAGGGAGATGGGGATCTTTGATATCAGGGTCGCTTGTGTGTTTTGGGTGCTGATGATTTGAGAGATCGGATATTGCACGAGGCTCATGGATCTAGATACTCTATACATCTAGGTGCCACCAAGATATACCATGACCTACGGGAAGTCTATTGATGGAGTTGCATGAAGAAGGACATAGAAAAATTAGCGGCTAAGTGTCCAATCTATCAGTAGGTGAAAGTGGAACATCAAAGACCCGGAGGTATGCTTCAAGACATTATTATCCCTACATTGAAGTCGGAGGAGATCAATATGGACTTCGTCACAGGGTTGCCTCACACTCGGTGACAGTATGACTCTTTTTGGGTGGTTGTGAACAAGTTGACTAAGGCTGCTAATTTTCTATCGGTCAAAACTTCCGATTCAATGGAGGATTATGCTAAGTTGTACATTTGGGAGCTAGTTTGGCTGTATAGAGTGCCATTGTCCATCACATAAGATAGAGTACTTAGTTTACCTCCAAGTTTTTGAGATCGTTTCATAAGGGATTTGGTACTCAGCTCAAGCATTGCACAACTTTTCACCCGCAAACAGATAGTCAGGCGGAGTGGACTATTCTTACTATTGAGGATATGTTGAGAGCATGTGTAATTGATTTCAAGGGTAGTTCAGATGATCATTTGCTTCTCAATGAATTTGCATACAACAACAGCTACCATTCTATCATCCAGATGGCTCCATTTGAGGCTCTTTATGGGCGGAGGTTCAAGTCACCTATTGGTTGGTTCGAGGATGATGAAACTGCGATGATAGAACCAGATTCAGTCCATGAGGATAAGGATAAAGTTCAGCTTATAAGTGACAAGCTAAAAATAGCTCAGTGTCGCCAAAAGTCCTATGCGGATGTGAGTAGGAGGGAGCTTGAGGTTGATGTTGTTGATTGGGTGTTTTTGAAGGTATCCCCTTTATGGGAGTTATGAGTTTCGAAAAGAAAAGGAAACTCAGTCCCCATTATGTTGGCCCATACCAGATTGTGAAATAGGTTGACAAGGTAGCATATGAGTTGGAGTTGCCATCACAATTAGCTTCAATTCATCCAGTTTTTCATGTATAGCTCTTAAAGAAGTGTTTGGGGGGTCCAACCCTAGTTGTTCCACGGACAGTATCGGTGTGAAAGATAGCCTTATATATGATGAGGTTCTGGTAGAAATACTTGATCGTCAGGTTCGTAAGCTAGAAACATAGAAGTAGCCTCAGTCAATGTTTTCTGGAGGAATCAACATGTTAAGGGAGCTATGTGGGAAGCCAAAGCATATATGATTGCTAAATATCCGCATTTATTCCCTTTTGACTCAGTATCATATTTAGGTATCAGTTTCCTCTTTAGTGCCCTATTTAGTTTAATGTTCAGCTCATGTTCCCCAGCTTCTTTGATATCAAAGAATGTATGTGTGATTCAGGAATTCAGTTCAGTCATGTAGTTCAATCCAGAGTCAGTCACTCAATCAATTTTCAACATGTATGTTCACTATTTGAGTTTGATGATTGCATTTCTCTTCTTTTTAGTATGTTTTCCAACATTCGAGGATGAATTTTCCCAAAGGGGAGATATTGTAATACTCCAAAAACCCTAAGATCAGACCTGAGAGTTGAAACAGAGAAAAAAGAATATTATGCACTAGGTCACAGGACGAGTCATTCCAGTGACCTATTAAGTACCCCACGAGTCGTGCTCGTGAGGTGAGAGGAATATTGGCAATAACTCGTGCTCAAGGGGTGACCATGAGGGATGTAACGAGTCGTGGTCAATGCAGTGACTCATCAAGGGAGTCGTGGTTAGGAGGAGGTGTGGTTGTTGAAAGTTAGGCAGTGTTCTAAACAACTGGGTCACCATGAGTCGTTAGGTACACCACGATTCATGGTGTCACTCATGTAGCTGGCAGGGTATAATTTCCAGTGCAGGCAACGAACACAGACCACGAGTCATGGTCAGGGACAACGAATCATCCAATCCCTCGTGGGAACTAGCAGTCAGTTTTTTCCTTCAAATTTTTTAAGGCCTTTTATGTAATTCCTAAGATCCTAAGGCCTAAACTACATCATTTTAAGCTAAAAATAGAATGTTTTAATAGGGGTAAGTTCATTATAGGCTTATTCTTTTCCATGCATACAAGTTTCGGAGCTCCTAAGGGTCATTAAGCCTAAATTCCTCAAGTTCTTCCCCAAATTCTCTTTGGAAAATAAAGGAAGTTGTGAAATCAGATCCCTTTAAGTATATAGGGTTATGAATGGGTGTATCCATCCACTTACATGCCCAATCCCTTTTCAATTTCATGCAATTTGTAGTTGATGAATCTATGGGATTTTAACCCAACATGTGAATTCTCTAAGTATCTATCATGGTCTATATTTATGTTTCAAATGTTGAATCATTATTCATGGCCATGTTTTATAATGTTTTAAATTATAATTTTCTTTTAAAATTTTTACAAATGATGATGCCCAATCATAAAAGAATTCATGAAAAGTTGAGATCATGATCTATGTTTTCAATTATGATGAGAGGTATATGAAGAAAGTATGATTTCAAATTACCTATGTCTACATTCATGTTTTGAATAATCAAAGTCTAATTCAAGAATGTTTAAATATTTGGCAAGACATACAATCAAGTATGTTTCATGACTTATCTAAATTTCATATTATTAGCTTGCCACATAGTTTTGGAGTCTAGAATCCCATTTTTGTGCAGCTTGTGGTATGGTTCTAGCCCAAGGCTCCTCATGTTATGTTTTTAGATTTTTCAGGTATGTATTATTGCATTCTAGCATTGTCACCAGACAATTGTTCAGCTTCGTTGAAAAATGATGGAGAGCAAATGCATATTTTTGGGAGTATTGTCTAGCACCTAGTAGGCTAAGGGTCAGTAAATCCTGTGCCTCAAAACTATGGGCTGATATAGGTTTACATATACATTTTGGGACCTCCCTTGTGAGCTTCCCCTACCCCCAAGGGGCTTTTAGCTTGATATCAATATCATGGTTTTGCCCTTATCTCTGGCAAGACTTTGGATGGCTCTACCCACTTGAGTCTGATAGTCGGGACCATATAAGATTTATTATGGTAATGTCAGTTATATAATGAGTCTTCCCATTATTCCTCATGATTTATGCATGGTTATGTTTACATTACTTTGGCTCAAGTCATTTTTAATGAAGCTTCCTTCCATGATTATGATTATTACTGATTTATGAATGTTTTGAAAACCTTGAGCCCTTATGTTATCTTATGATATTTATGTTATGATCATGTTGTCCAACTTTTATGAATTCTTATGTATTTTAACTATCTATTTTTACTTACCTTTCATGCTTAGTACATTTCAAGTACTGACCGCATACTCTATGTTTTCATGATACAGGCTCAAGGGATCAGTCTCAGCCGCATCATTAGCCCATGTTTCCCTCTATGACCTGTCCTGCTAGTGTTGGTGATTCCTCATCCTTCGAGGATGTTCAGTAATTTATACTTTATTATGTTCTTTCATTTTCAAACTTTGTCGAGCTAGTTGGGGTTGCTGTCCCATCAACTCATCAGTTATGTTAGAGGCTTTTCAGACATTATGTAGAGATCAGCTTGTCATTGTTGATTTAGTTTTGGCTTGATACATATGTAAGCAGACTTATGCAATATTAATTATGTTGATCTTCCATTTTCTTATGTTGAGTTAGATGTTATGTTCATGCCATGGGTCGACTTTGAGCCTCATGGGTATCCTTGTCCCCTGTCTCGATCCATACCTATGTTCGGGTGGTGACCATGATGATGAAGATGAAGAGTACAATCCCGAGGATGATGCTTAGCGACCCAGGAAGTTCTTTTCCTACTCCATATATGATATGATTGTTTGTGCATGGAGGACAGTACATCATTCTAAGTGTGGGGTGGAGGAAAGATAATTTTTTGTTGTTCTTTGATTACTATATTTGTAGTAAATTTTAGAATTATTATGTCATTCCTTGTAGTAGTAGCTTGATGATTCGTATGTCATGGGTTATAATAACTGAATACGGTGATGTTGACTCAGTCTGGCATATTTTAGTTTTGTTCATATTGACTATGTGATGTTTAGTTGCTTTATTTAGTCAATTTTTTTCTTTTGTTTGAGTCATTGTGTCATAGAGTAATGATGTTTCCTATGACGGATAGATGATGACCGTCTTAAGGGAAGATTTTTAACATTTTTAGGATTGAGTCGTAGGTCATCGGCTTGTATACTTGGTGTTTTCTTGGGTTGCTATGTTGGAGTAAATAGAGTGGTCATATTGATTGCATGGAGTGAGATCCATGAGAGACACACATATATCTTTATTTTGACTCAACATATCCTTGAAGACAACTATGAATAAACTTGTCATTCAATATGATTGTGTGAATGTGTAGTACATGGGCGATTAGATTACGGTTGCCATGAGAGGTGAGATAGTGCTTTTCTTGTATATATTATAGAATCTAGAACTTGCCTTAATGTACATAGGATAACTAGTTGGTAGAGAGTTGAGAGATGATCGAGGCATTTCATTGAAAAAGCCATTTTTCACTACCTTCCTAATCATTCTCCCTAATTTCCCCTTTGATCCAAAAGCCTTATTTTCTTATCATAGTAGCTTAATCCCTCTTTTTGTAGGGCCAATTCTTGATCAAAAGTAGTATTAGGAACTATAGACTTGGAAGTTAAGGTCCGCAAGGTATATTCAAGGGAAAAAGAAAAAATTTGTGGTAAGAAAAAGAAAAGTGAGAAGAAGGGTACCCATAAAAAAACTTATGTTGTTTACTTGCTGTAGGGAATTGAAAAAGAGCTTTGATTGCAAAATCATTAGTTAATTTTATGAGTAAGAAACTAGCATTTAAGTAGTAAAGAATGGGGTATGAAAGAAGACAAGGATGAGTAGATGAAAGGTGAACAAACAAAGAAAAGGTAGTGGACAGAAAAAGTGAAATATGTCTAAAAAGTTGTTAGGTTTATTAGTCACTATAAAATGAAATACAATCCAACACATTCTTTTAGCTAACATTACATCCAAGAAAAGTCCTTGTGATCTTAATCTCTTGAAGCAATAGGGTAGTCTTAAGCTACATGAAGGGAAAGCCTATGGTATAGTTATATATGTGCATTACATCATTTGTTAGTGTGAGTGTGCCTTACTTATTGTGTTCCATATGTTTACATTGACGAATTTGAGAGAGGAACATCACTAAATAAGAAGGGCACAAGAGGTCTAATTCGGTGTACTACACATTGCATACTTCACACTTAATCATGTTTGCCCTTTGTGTTTAAAAAGATGAGTCATTTATATAGGTTATTGTGATCTTGAGTGTGAAGCTTGCATATGTATTTGAGGAAATTGTGTTGCTTATGACAAACCACCCTATAAATGATCCATACTAGTTTGTTGAGTAAGAGTTGTAGAGGTGTCAAGTGTGACGGTGAAACATGAGTTTAGAGTATGTTTAAGGATTGTTCGAGGACGAACAATGGTTTAAATGTGGAGATTGGTAATGTTGGGAATATTTTTATCTCCATTAGTCATTTTTTACCCATATTTGATCATGTATTGAGTTCATAATCCTTAATTTATGCTTATTTTTATGTATGTGGCTGCCTTTTATGCGCTTATATATAATTTGAGCCGGAATCAAAGCAAAAAGGCTCAAAATGATGCAAGCGGTGAAAGTTTGAGGAGTTGAAAGGGCCTGGTGCTATAGGTGGCACCCCGCACCAAGTCATGAACTTCATAGAACAAAACATCATGTTGGAACCTTAGGTGAAGTGCAGGTGCCGGCCCTTGAATTTTAGAGAATTTCACTTCACAAATCTTGGCCGAGATGAGAGGCGACCGCGCCGGAGGTGTAACTTAGAAATTTGATTAACACCTTGGAAATATAGAGGGGACGACACGCCAGACCTTGTCCGGAGCTAAAGTTGTTGAAATGCTTACTAGGTATGTGGTGAGATACATGGGGCGACATACCATGTATATTACAAGAGAGGCGAGAAATACTCACTTTAAATCCAATTTTAGAAGAGACGGATTTCATTTGAAGGCTAATCTATAAATACATGCCTTAGGTCGTTTGTAGCAGAGGCGGAGATCATCTTTTATCAATCATAGTTCATATTTTACGTTTCGTAGTTCGTTTATGAAAGCTTGTAAGCTATTTGAAAGGAGAACACGGTTTACAACTAGGTTTTCTCTTCTTTGCACCTTATTCTCGTATGATGATGACTAAGTTTTCTTTTTTTTTCCACTTGTCTATGAGTGACTAAACTTATATTCAAGGGTTTGGCCATAGTGAATGGTTCATTGTTTGAAAGACTAATTAAATTTGTGTTTTGATTCTTCATTTATGGTTGTTTGTCTTTATTATTTGTGTTAATTTATATTTATGAGATTGATCACTTTATAATGCGGTGAGCTCGATTGAACTTGGGAAAGGGGATCGAAAAGGGTTAAAAATAAAATATAGAAGGAATTCAAAGACCCTTGAACCCATCGATGATAGGTTAGAAGTTGTTGTTGAGAATCGGATATACCATGACTCCTTAGTTAAAATACAAGTAGGCATAATTATTGTTTCATTGTTCTCTTGCAACCATAGGGATATAGGCGTTAGGGTTCGTGGAAATAGTTCTTGAATGCTAGAGATAGTAGCAAGATATGGGATAGTAACTTGAGTATCAACCATAGGAAGAATCATGCCGGTTTAATTACATTTTAAAACAACTGACCAACCACGTGCCAATGCCTAGTCTTTCATGATCATCAAAATACAATCAAGCTTGCAATTGTCTTTTGTTAATTTTATATTTGAAGTTTAAGTAGTTTAATTTTCCAAGCCAATCATCATTTTACTTGTTTTTAGATTAGTGAACTTAAAGCGACAACCTTATAGCAAATAAATTGACAAGTCTCATTGGGTATGATATACGAGCACAAAAATCCTATATTGCCAGCGACTACACGCACTTGTGTGCACTTGGACGCCATCCATAGTGTTGCTATTAACTTGTCTTTCTCATTTGGTATCACAATGATTCCTCCTTTCTTGGGCACACTGAACCGGACTCACCCAACTATTGTCGGTCAGTATGCAACTTCGCTAAATATTACCATTTAATAATCTATTTTTTGACCACCATTTACAATGGTAGATTCAAACGTCATTGATGCTCCACCGATGGCTGCATTCATCTCAAAGACTAATTTTATGAGTGAAAATGCCCGGGGGTATGTGATTTATGTATGCTATAGTCACCCTATTCCCAAATATTCTTCTTCAAGAGTGTTTATAGTGCTTCCACCTATTGTTTCGATTATGTAATTGAGATGATTACCTAATGTGTCATTTGATCAAAGATAGGTATACTTCAAATGGGTAGGTAAAGGTTTGAGCTCTAAAATAGGTGGCGCATTGATGGATGGTTAACGAGAGAGTTTTAAGTTCTTAGAGGTAAAGATAAAGCTTCTTAGGTTATAAAGTAAGACCCTAACCCTTTGATAGTGTGACACACAACTTGCGATCGTTCACTATTAAGGAGAATACCTTCGAATGTCTCTTTGAAGAATGCCTCTTCACCTCCCCCCCACCCTAATGCGTATCTTCATCATCAACATTGCTTGTGATTGGAATGATATCTCCCTTCAATGGCTCATGAGTTGTCATGTTTTGCTGAATTTCATTTGAGATGCTAATATGTTCATTCTTTCCCCTAGGCGTACTTTGATGGATACTTCATGGTCTTTCACCTTTTAAGTGAGTTTTAAGAGATCACTTTTTAGCTCTAGCTCATTGAATTGGTTGAAACAACTCATTCTAAAAACCACTTCAAGAACTTTTTCAATGTGGGGGTAGGAGGACTCTTCAGTCCCTTACTTCATCATTCTGTTCTGCAATTAGGGATTCCGTCTTGATTTTAATTACAAGGATATCGACAGCCACGTTGGCTTATTATTTTTTCGTATGAGAACTCATCATACAATTTACTAAGCTCAATTTGCTTCGACTACTACTAACACATTCTTTCTCTCTCCCTTCTCTCTCTGTTTATCCATCAATGGGAGATTCAACATAAAAAGACACTTCGTGGTTTCTAAATAGCTTTTCGAAGGGGCTCATCTTTGTTCGGCTATGTTAGTTGACTACACGCAGAACACGTGGTTGGACAAGTAGTAGTAGCTCGAAGTAAGCCAAGTATCGATCCACGGGAATTTGGACTACGGGGCAAAATCACCCCAAGTGTCAATTTGCGCAACTCACAAAAATGAGAAGACAACGGTGTGAGTAAGTTTTATGTTTGTGAACCAATTTTATACTAAGCTAAAATAAATATACAAGTGAGTACGAACTATGAATGTGAGCTTGATGCAAGCGAGCTCTCTTCATGGAAGATATGATCACCGCCAGAGCATTTATCTCCATCCCTTTCATCGGGGCATACACCGGGCATACGCGATCCCGGGTGACATCGTATGTGCCGGAATAAGCAGATACTATCTTCGGCGGATCACGGCTTCCCTGTTCATCGTGAGTAGGGCAGTAATACACGTGTAGCCCCTCTCCTTATGCCTATTCCGGCGCGTGCTGTCGAGACGGGCTCCACACAATGTGCGTTAGATATCCACATATGGTGGAGTGATGATATTGCGAGTACATGGGCGCGTCATTACTGCGCCCCCAATATGGCATTTAGGTGATGAGGCTCAAGGGTGACATGTCTGGCCCCTTATTTTGATAGTGTATTTAGCGGGCGTCGGGTTCCAATTTGATAGAACTCCTGAATCAAGTGCAGTGCGATCACTTGGAGACTCTTCAAAAATGAGCGCGGTCCAGGGTGAGTGTCAATGCGGTGTACGTGCGGGGGAACTCCTACGTGCCAATGCCTTGCAATATGCTCCTCGAAGTACTTGTTCTCTGTGCTTTGCATACAATTTCTTCCCTTCTATGTCACCCATCGGGTTGTATTGGCGGTCTTTGGCCACGTGGAGCATTGCTTCTTCTTTGGGACTGTAGTTCCCAGTGCGAGTCTTTTTCGGCGCCGTGTAGATGCGCCCTTTCCTTTTGTCTTGCTGCTTGCCATTGTTCTGTCAAATAAAGCGGAGCGGAGTCCCAATGTCGATCAAATTCAAAATTAGCTTCGACTAGATTAGGTTAGAGCTGAAACCACTTGTAGTCTTCGGCCCATGATTTCGGCATTACGGCAGAACATATTTATTTCATTTACAAAAACAAGAAAAAACAAACAAAAACACAAACTAACATGCCTTTTGCATTCGAGAGAATTCGGCGTGTAAATTCATTTGTACTACTCGGACTTATTTCCACTAACACAATATTATCGTCGATCACAATTTTATCCACAGCACTTTGCGATAAAAAAGAAAAAAAAGCGACAACTATTCACCTACACAAACTTTATACGGTTCACTAATTTCTATGCAATTCGCCAATTTCATGCCATTTCAACGACTTAATACTCCCAAAAATTTATCGCGCCTTTAGCATAATAACGTTAAGCACAACACGATTCACCTCCCCCGGCGTACCATGACAGCAAATTTTCACATTTCAAAGTTAATTTAACTTCTTCCTTTCGCATACGACCCCTTAGCTAGCAATTTCGCACAAATTCAATCAACATGTAATTATCTCGTTCATATAATCACAGCGCTACTATAGACATCAATCAACAACAACAGTGAATTTAAGCTCAATTTCTACTTAGGGCGAGTTTACTCTCTTATACTCGAAATCAAAAATATATCGACAAGAATTGAGGTTGAGTTCAGAACATACCTTTAATCTAGATGATATCGAAAAGTTGAAGAAGGCCCAGGGTCCTATGTCGGAGTGTCACGCGTTGAGGAAGGGGGGTTCGGGGGTTTGTCGAGAGGGAATGGGAAATGGGAAAGATGAGGTGATTTTGGTGTAAAAAGAGGGATATTGGTCAGCGGGTGATCCGGTGTGACCCCACGCGAATTACACCTCAACGCGTGTCACGGAGGGTAACGCGGAGCACGCCCTCAGTGACACGGAGCCTCCAGCCGCCGACTGATACGAATTTCTTAAAAATTCCGGAATAGGCTTTAACGTGTCACGGAGGGTAACGCGGAGCCCCTCCTCTTTGACACGGACCTTGGCCCGATGGGCTCCTTGTTTTGTCACAACTTTAATTGTTTTTCTTACCTCGATTTTTCCTTTGCGGTTGTTTGCATTTACGCCCTCAGTTCAACTTTGAAATTTATCTTACAACAGAAATTCTTTAGAATCACAAGGTTTGAAAAACAACACACAATATTTTATTTTATATTTTAACATGTATATTTTTCTCTTTTTTTTTTTTTTTTTGTACAATCATAAAAACAAAAATTCACCGGTTGCCTCCGTGCGGCGCACAGTTTCTGAATCGCGGCTCGACGTCATTTAAGCTCGATACGCTAGGGTGACGGACGTTTCTCACGACGTCCACAGTCCTCATCCTTTGTCAAGCTTACCCCTGTGGGGGTCGTCCTAACTACGGAGACTCAACGCCTGAGCAACCGACTTGCTCAAACAGATTGATAATGAGAGTTCCTCGTACATTAGAACAGTGGCCTTGTACACATCGAACACCTCACGTTGTCGTGTGCTCGCACTCGTGAGCTGCCCTGCGGCTACGTCTATCGGCGCTTTCCCGGTAGCCAGAAAAAGGACGTCCCAAAATAAATGGAACCCGGCGTACGCTCGAGTCCCGGCAATATGAAATCTATCGGGAAGATCGGGAGCTGAGCTTGCACCAGCACGTCCTCCACAATCTGGTCTTGCCAAGGAACGATCTGCTTGTTGCAAGATCAGCATTGTTGGTCTAGGACTCCCTAGCCCCAACTTCTTGAATACCGAGATCGGCATCAAGTTAATGCTCGCTCCCAAATCACATAATCCGCGAGCTCGGATACTGCGCCCCGTTGTTGGTTGAATGGTAAAGCTCAGGGTCTTTGAGCTTTGTAGGCAATGCGTGCAGTATCACAGGGAAGGGCACTCCTCAAGTAAGAGCCACCGTGGCATACTCGGTAAGACTGCTTTTGTTCGCCACAATGTCCTTTATGTGCTAGTACTTAGGCACTCCTGAAAACATCAACAAGAGGTAAGTTAATGTGTACTGTTTAAGCACCTCCATGAACTTTTTGAAACAAGCCTCCTCCTTGTGTTTCTTTGTCATTTGAAACGAGTTGGAGGTCTTTACGGTTGACATCCTTGTTCTTCCCCCTCGTCACTTTGCTCCCTCTAGTTCTGCTTTAGCTGTGTTGTTGAGGTGGTCTTTAGTTCTCCCACCTCCTTAAGCTACAAACCACTCCTTGTGGTCTTGCATTCACACAGCAGGGTTGGGGTGCGTGTCGTGGGAAGTCCTCCTCTGGGCCTGGTGTTTTGGGCTCAATGAAGCGCCCAAGCCCGTACTCCGGCGCCTTGGTAGCTAGCGGTATTCTTGACCTCGGCGCAATTTAACATAGTCGGCTGCAATTGAGCTTGGTTAGCTATCATCGTCTTGAACATCTCCTTAACCTTTGGGTGATGGTGGTGGAGGGGCATTGTTGTTTCTATATTGTGCTTGATAGCTCTTTTGCCCTCCTTGATTCCTTTGCACCCCCGACTCGAACTACGCACGATGGTTGTTGCTACCCAAGAGAAATTCGGGTGAACCTCCAGTTAGAATTGTAAAGGTTTGTTACCATACTTTGTTGGTGATTATTCTTTGTACATTGCCGACAAAGTTCATAAGTCGGATTTCACAACACTGGTAGTGTTCATTACTCACTTGCACTTCACACCGTCTGCCTTTGCATTCAGGGCTTGAGAGCTGGATTCAAGCTCATGTTGCGAAGTGGGTGTTGAGTTGATTAAAAGGCGTATACATCTTTACGTAGTTGTAAACCCATCCACTTCCTAAGAATCCATATTTTGCTTTCCTTGCTCCTCCCTTGAAGAAAAATTCATTCCCTCAGGATTCTGCTGCCAAATACGATTTAACAAAGAGTATCTGCTCATCATAAGTTTTTTCTAGTGCTTGTCCCCATTTGCGAGAGTCCGAAACAAGATTGCATATTGGGGTTCCAAACCCTCAATAAAGTGTGCACCAATACATCATTGGATTGGTGATGAGGAAAATCACTTAGCAGCTGATTTGAATCTCCCAAGCTTGATACAAATTCTCCCACTTCTCTTTGTTGAAACATAGAATTTGACTTCTAAGTCTTCAACATTTTTCTGGAAGGAAAAAGCCAGGATCAAAGACTTCTTTGCTAGATCATCCCATGTGGTTATAGAGTTTGGTGTTTCGACTTTTCAACCTGTGCAAGCTACTCCAAAAGTGAAAATGGGAGTTTCTTGTCAAGCGACATAATGTTGACACTCACGGCGGGGATGTAAGTGTCACTTATCTCCAAAAAATTTTGAAGATGTTGTTGGGGATCCTCGTGAGGAGACACGTAGGCGCCAGCTGTGTGCGGCCGTGCACCATGTTACATTTTTAGCTCGAACCTCCCTCGGCTCGGGTTTGTGAATGCTAGACGTGCATTGCTAGCATGTGGGATTGCCCTCGCTGACAGCCTGTTGCCATTTCCTCGGGCACTGCTGCGCCGCACAAGTGAGTGGATTACGTGGTTGCTCGAGTTGTTTGTGAACAGCTGGGTTTTCTCTCTCTAGAGCTTCTCTCCCGTTAGCGATGGAATTGTCTTCCGGCTCTAAGGATGGATCCACTAGCTCTTTGTCTCTTGCCATTGATCAACTGTCACATTTATCGCAAAATCAGGCTAAGACCAAGTTGTTAACACTTAAATAAAGAAACAACAAACTAACACTTTAGAAAAATTATAATTTCGCCAATTGCCGGTCTAGACAACGGCACCAAAAAACTTGTTAGGCTGTACGGATGACTACCATGAAGTGCACGTGGTCGAACAAGTAGTAAGTAACTCAAGTAAGCTGAAATATCGATCCCACAGGAACGGACTACGGGGAAAAATCACCTCTAAGTGTCAATTTACGCAACTCTAAAAATGAAGACAACGGTGTGAAGCAAAGTTTTTATATTTTGTGAACTAATTTTATACTTAGCTAAAATAAATATACAAGTGAGTCGAACTATGAATGTGAGCATGCGAGGCTAGAAGAACATGTAAAGAAATTAATTATCGATACAACATGGTTTATCTTTTCTCAGGTTGCTAGTCGGAACTTATGCCTATGGATTAAGTATTTAACCCAACTTAAGAATAATGAACCTTCCACCTACATTTAAACAATGAAGAAATTCATGATACAGCCATACAAACCGATTCCACACTTGACTAATACGATCTTCAGGTATGTTCTATCCTGAAGGTAAATCGAATTCTCAATTTTCCCAAACAAAGAACAGATCATATCCTATTAATTCACAACTTTCAAGTTTACGTGCTCTCGAGTGAAACCGGACTTTTGGATTTACATTAACATTGGCCGAGATATCAATGCGGTAAAATAATTAATAGAACAACCATGAAAGAAAAGATGGAAAAACGCAGAGATGTTCAACGATTACATTTCAATACAGTTGTTCCTAACCTCAGCAAGAAGTGTAATTAGCCACTCATTTGTGGATTAAACATCTTTAAATGAGTGTAAATCATACAAACAATTGAAAGAAAGAAGAAGGGATAGAGAAAACCCTAAGAATTTTCGTCCTCTCAGCACTGTAACCAGCGTTCTTGCTCCACCAAATCGAATAATTAAAAATGAACCTAAGTGTTCTATTTATACTAGTGAAAAATTTTCCTGGAACAAACAACGTGTCACGGAGTGCATCGCGGGCTTGCCTCAGTGACACGGTGGCAACGTGGAGGCTCTGCAGGTTTGGCCGTCCGGGTAATTGTCCCCAACGTGGCACGATATGCAACGCGGAGCATGCCCGGTGTGCCATGGTGCAAACGTGCACCTTCTCTGGAATGTCAGATCTATGAAATTAATTCCAACGTGCCACGACACGATTGCAGACCTCTCACGGGAAATTCTTGAAGTATATCTCCCAGACAGGGAATGCATCCAGTTGTGGCGTCCTGGCTCTGTAGCGGGAGCCCCTCTTTATTTCTTGCTTCTCTTGGCGAATTCCTTGCTTTCGCTCCAGAGTCCATCTCAGCTTCCTCCCACATGCATCTTAGCTCCATAAAAGTACATTTTTTAACATAAAACAACGCTAATCATGTTGGTTGGTATAAATTCACACTTTCTACAATTTACATGAGAAAGTACAAACATTGTTGGATAAACAGGAGCAAAGCTTGATGTATTTGAGTATCACTTGGGCATATAAATATGCCCCGAGATCAATCTTCATACTATTGAATAATCAACAAGGCTCACAAAACTAGCAGAAATATCAAAAGATGCTCAATTAAATCAAGTAAAGAAACAACTAGGCTCTATCTAATCTCATTCCACGGCAACTGACGACAAAATGGATGACGTCCAAATCCACTCCTCGCTTGGAGAGAGTGTACATGGTCCTCGCAATATAATTACCTAATTCGTGAGCCGGGTGAATCCACAAGGAATAAAGATTCATCTATCAAATTGAACTAAGTAGCATCATTGTATCAAAACGAGGAAGTAAATATTGGGGAATTGTAGAGTCACTAATTGAATTCAAACTCAACCAATAAAAGCAAGGCAACAAACATCAAAGTAACAATATGAAGGCGAAGACTAGGGGTATGGTTTTGATGTGGCCATGATAGGATTGGAGTTAACTAGCAGTTCAAAATATTACGTACAAACATAAATAGTTTTGGACAAGGCACCGAAGTTTTCAGCCACTTGGGTGCCCTTTGCACAAGTTTTCTCAAACCCCAAGGTCTCATACATTTAAACCATTATGACTTGGGCAAGAATTGAGCTATTTGTAGTATCAATTCCTTAAAGGGTGTATGAAAGGTAAAATTGGCTATCTAGCCCAACCCATAATAAAAACCCAAATACCCACCATTATTTTCTCACTGCAATAATATGTTCTTTATTTTCCAACGATAATAGAATAATTAAACACAATACATATATGCAACTATAGATATTTCAATTATAATTTATAGAAAATAATATATTTATGCTAAATAAGAAATTCTAAGATTAAACTAGAAACACCCAATCCATTCCTAGCCCCTATCATGCACACAACCCTAGCAGAGGTTTATCTTCTCATAGATGAAGAACAAAAGATTATACCAATAAATTATATTTTATCATTAGAAGGAAAAACTTGCTACTCCACATAAGTATAAAGGAAAAGCTCTCATTTCTCTCTACCTTTTTCTCTCTCTAAAATTCAATTCAAAACAATACAATAGAATAGAATGGAATATTCAATTCTTTACAAAGGTGTTTTAAAATATGAAAGTCCACTCCCTTTTCTTGTGCGGGTATTCCCTATTTTCCTTGAGAAGCATAAAAAATGTCTTTATGCCGAATGTCACGACCCAAGTTCACACCCTAAGCCAGTAACACAGGATAAAAGAACTTGAGAAGGCTCAAGTCGACCCATGGCATAATCATAGCATACACTTAACATAAAACATGACTAACAACATAAATAGGGGGAAGCTAATGAAAAGAATCTAATATAAGTCATAAGAACAATTTAATAACACATAGATACAACGCTTAATCTATTAAGAAGAGTCTAAAAGCCTTCTACTAAGCGATGAGTTGATGGGACAAGTCCCCAGCTAATTCCTAAAGTCTAAAAAGCTGAAACATAGAAAAATATGAACATAATCATAGTCTGGAAGATGAGGACTCACCACTAGCGAGCGAGAGGGAGAGGGCGAAGCGTATCTAACCATGCGGGTGATCCGATGACCTGAATCTTATAATGATATGATATAGCACAAGAAGCGTCTTGATCGGTACCTGGAATGTCTGACTATGCGAGGAACGTAATCAACTAACTCATAAGCATATACAAAGGAAGTATATAAAACGCAATAATAGTAATGTAACCGAAATGAGATACGACATACTTATATGACATTCACATATTCATATCATCATAACCACTTTATAAGGACATGCATTATCACAAGTCAGGCGATACGCAAAAGTAATAATCGGGAATAATACGGTACGATCTGCGTGGCCCGATATCGGGAGGGTCCCCCGGCGGCCAAGGTAAGTTCTTGACTATCCAAAGGGAGAATCACGACTATCATGGAAACATTCTTACTAACGAGAATCCATGACTATCAAAGAGAGAAAGAATGCTCGATATAGAGAGTCAGCGGCTAGGGATGTTAGTCTTGACTGAGGAGAAAAAAGAATGGCTAGTAATAGGGATGTGAGTCTTGGCAACTAGGGAAATACTCCTACTAATGAGAATCCGTGACTAGGGAAACATTCTTAATAATGAGAATCAGTACTAACTAGGGAAACATTCTATACTAACAAAAGTCCCGGAGCTTACTAGGGAAACATTCTTGCACTTGAGAATCGACTAACTAAGAAACATTCTTATAACGAGAATCTGAGTAGAGCTAACTCTAATCAAATTTCAATAGCTAATCATAGATAAAGGACATTTACTTGGTTTTCATCCTTAACACTCTTATCAACGAGGATCGGGGCTAATTTCTAATAACAACAAGCCCAACGGTTGCCATATCATTCTCTTTCAACATGTAGCATAGGTCATGCATGATTAATAGATTAGCTCATACTTTACCGAAGATGCATGGCTTAATCCTTCAAAACATACAAGCTATTTATAAAAATTTGGGAGACTTCGCTTCAAACAATGTGGTAAGCTCATGTTGGGAAAAATCATAATTTTAAATCGACATGTGGGCAATGCTTTGTTACACTTGGATCTAATCAATTCATATGAAAGCAACGACATAATCGTGGGAAGTTTTAGAAACGTGCTTTTCATCATCAACCTCATCATTATCTCACCTTTATCATAAATCACTTATTTTGCTGAACTTTCATCCATGGGCATTTTAGATGCAAGATTTGGAAAACAATTTTTGTAAGGAAAACAATTTATAATCCCACCCAACTATAATCATCAATATAAATACAATCTAACCATGCCCATAAATATAATCTAAAAACATGATGATGATACATAATTTACTTTCAATTGCTCAATCCCACAAACTCCAACTCATCCCAACATAGTTATTAATGTCATAATCGGGTCATTAGGGTTAATCATACAATATTTTCACAATTCCATCATGTTCATGAATTACTAGATAATCAAGGGAGAAATATTAAAATCCCATTCAATACCCAAGCCGATTTGCGAAGAACATACTACACTCATAAATTCCTAACATATATTTCACAATTCAAGACAACCCATTGTTCATATCACAAATAATATCATGAATCACAGAAGATAATAGCATTTATCGGGAATATAAAAAAATTTACCCATAACACAAGCCCTAGATCATGCTTTTCTAGATTTGTTGAATCAGATTTTTATTAAGATTATTTTTGGGACACAAAGATGGAAGAATATCCTGGATTAAAAACCCCATATACCTGGTAGGAGAAATTCCCTCGAAATCTTCCTTGAAGCTTGGAGGAAAAACCTTGGGAATCTCTTGAATCTTTAGAAGAGATGAAGAAGAGCTTGAGGGATATCTTGAGCAAATGAGGGTTTAGGCTTGAAAAACCACCAAAAACGTCCCAAACAATATACAAAATGAGGTAGTTTAAAATTTAAAACATAGGAGTT
Source organism: Datura stramonium (assembly GCA_018107945.1). Taxonomy (NCBI): domain Eukaryota; kingdom Viridiplantae; phylum Streptophyta; class Magnoliopsida; order Solanales; family Solanaceae; genus Datura; species Datura stramonium. The sequence continues at coordinate 86,320 of JACEIK010002683.1, forward strand.
TGAATGACCAGAAAGAAATTTTCACGGGTGGCGTCCGCGACTAACGTAATGATCATCGTCCAAATCCGATGACTCGTCATCTCGCACATTAAGTACAATAGAAATTCACACAGTTTTCGTTTCTTTGAAAGCCACGACCAACGTAATGAATCATCACCAGCTCCAACAACTCATTATATCCATTCATCATGCCTTTGGAAGATAAACTTGGACAACCCGACTTACTAATCTCACGATTAACATGACGAATCATTACTTCTCACGAAGCATCAAGTCCACTCGTCATGTGCACTAGAACTTCCTTCATGGTCTTAGCTCCTTCCTCCCAATGACTAACATGACAAGTCGTTTCCTCACCTAAGCGACTCGTCACATCGCTTCCCTTAACTACATTTTCTTAAGGAGTTAACTCGAGGACCCTGCCCTCCATCCAACGACCAACCTGGCCAATTGTTGCAAAGCAAGATGACTCGTTGAGTCTTAGTCATCACGACTTAACCATACCTCAAAACTATTATCCTATGGGGCTAACCATGATCTGTTAGGCTTCCTAACGAGTCATTCCCCGACTCATTACGCACAAAACATTCCCTTTTTCAATCGATTTCTTTCCTTATGATCGAAATCGATAATAGGGAATTATCAGGTATTACAATATCTTCCCCTTGGGAACATTCGTCCTCGAATATTAAGCAACATATGAAGATAATAATGGAACGAAATCCAAAATCAATCATTGCGGCTAACACCAATGGAGTATCTAACCTGGGACCATCCTTATACATCAAGGCGAATATCCACACCGAACACGCATACCATGGCATAAGGAAACGTGTATGAAATCAACATAGAGATAGATAGAACACTAGAAAGGATATAGGCTAAACCTTCATTCTCAAATCGCTTCTTGATACTAAGGATTCATGATATCTAATCTAGCTAAGGATAAGGAATTCATAAGCACGAGTTATTATTCAGCATCACAAAAGGCGAGCACATAAATGAGATGGCATGGTTCTACTAAACATAATAAGAAACATATAAGGCGAGTTGAGCTAATTACACAAAAAACATGAATTAACACATATAACTAATTCATAACACAAATAAATAAGCATAAAGGACTCATGAGCAAGGCCAGTATCACTATTTGAAAGGTTTACCTCTAAGAACCTGGGAATCTTTGCGCAGGAATAGACACGCGTTTTAACTTCAGCTGAAACACGGGGAAAATTATCGAGCCACGAAGATGTCAGCATACTTGCAAGCTGCTAAAGCTAGAACTTCTTATGAGCATTCTCAAGGTACGACTTGCTTCACATACTCATTATCTCCCCCTTAGCTTAAAGTCATCATTCCAACACTCTCGAATCTCCCTTTAAGTCAAACTAAGCTACTAGTGTAACTCCTCTTTAACTTAACCTTCCCTTGCTTGAGCCTTACACTATGACTATTCACATGTCACATCCAGCAATCTTTTCCACATGATCACAACGAGAGATTCTTATTCAATATAGAGGTTGGCATCACATAAGGAATAACACAGATCACTAATATTTGTGGCGAGTATTGACGACTTGCCCTTATCTGATGAAATTTGCTATGGCATAGGAGTGTTTTTGATGATACGCCACCGGTTAGAGGATGCATCCTACCAAAATGGGAGGGCTATCGAAGTTTGCTAAAGAAGTGGTCAAGGATGCTGCTCTGCTCGATTAGCCGTGCGCAATCTTAGTGCATATGGCCTGCCTTTCCGCACCCAAAAAAAATGTACAGTCGGCCATGAATGCTCCCAAGTGGTGCTTTCCATAACTCTACACAATGGGCTACGTAATCTCCCTCACTCTAGAGCTAATACGAACCTTTGGTTATAGAGAAAGTCTTTGGGCAATTGATTACGCTAGTAGTGTAAGCAATATCAGCACTCGACCTCTAATGGGAGAAATGTAGGTCTCAAGTCTTGGCCCTCTTTTCCTTTCACTTGTTAGCTAATGTTGTTGAAAATATTACCAAGCGTTGGAAGTCTATGTCTCGGTGCAACATGGTAGTCCTACATTCTTTGACCGAGGAGTTTGACACTCCATACACAAACACACTCACACAGGCCCGTTGATTGGCTTCCATTTTCGGCGCATACATTGACTCCTTAAGTGAACTCCAATGCATACTCTGAAAGAGATCATGTCATTTGTTACAAGTTAATAAAATCGGCCGTCTTTGCCTCGCTCAATTCCAGGAAGAACCGAGTCGAAATGCTTTCATAAATTTATCCCAACCTACGGGACCCACTCAAACTCCCATTGTCCCTCCGCTAACGGTACAAGATATAAGCAACTCCTTTAGCTGGTAGGAGGCTAGTCTGCGCTATTTTTCTGTCACTCCCATGATGTGAGTAATGCTAAATCTCTTCCAAAGAACTCATATGCGTCTTCAAAACAAGGCATAGCATCTCAAATCATTACAAATTCATGTTCAAAACATTCCTTGAAGATCACAACACTCATGTCCCAATCACTTCTTCACACCAACGCAAGCATGTTCTCCAACGGGGTGATTCCTCACGAGAGAGAATATCTTTTTTATCATCAAGAAATGCACACACGGGATTATAGAATAAGACGGTAATGCTCACTCTCCACAAGGAAATTCTCTATGCACACAACCCAGACCACTGGGGCTTGCCCTTCATGTAACTCACCACTAATGTAGAGTTGCTATACTAAAAATCTATTATGACTTGGGTGTCACAATAAAGGCTAGGGGTTAATGTAGGATAAAAAATTAGTTCAAGTGGTTAAAACCTCCCTAATGCCTATTGTGAACACTTGCAACATCCTTTCCCTTTCTTGTGACATCACTTCCTTATCTCTCCTTGTTCATCATTTTTCTTACTTTGTTTAGAAAGAGCCACCCTTACAACTTCTTTTTTCACGTGGGCCTCATCTAAGTTAGAAGTAACACCTTTCCCGTATTATTTCTCTTTTAATGATTGAGGATTCTTCAACTAACCAATTCATTCATTTTAATTGCAATTTGGTGCTACCTCACATTAGTAACATTTCTCCCTTTTTCTTGCTTAGACACAAACTTAGGTTGTGCCTCATTTCCCAGCACATTTCCTTATCTCTCCCTATTTCTTTGGCTTAAAGCCTATTTTTCATTCTTTCACCACTAGCAACTAGGGAGGATGGGTGCCAAAGGGCGAGGATTAAAGTGTTGTTTGGCTTGTAATGTGGTTTCAAGAAAAAGGGTCAAGGTTCATCATTGGCTAGCAAAGGAAGATGTTTAAGGAGCTCATTTTGGGTGTTGTGACTAGCAATATAAAGCCTAAAATCATGTTTTAAGTGAAGCATCAACGATTTTTTCCTTGAGTCACACTTAGGGCAAGTTCTAGGAAAACATATATGAATAGAATCATTGAATCAACCTCACCACACAAGGCATCACACTCCAAGGATTTCACTCAATGCATCACAACCAGATTAAATGAAAATTGAGCATGTGAATCAAAAAGCCAAAATAAGGAATGTGCAATATATGATAAGAGAGTGCTACTTTTTCATTAGAATTCCCTATTTCTTCAAAATTTATTTTTTTCCATGCCCACTTAAAAATATTTGGTGGTACCACTCAAAAACAATTTCAACAAGCTCAAACATGACATTTTACCTTAAGAAAGTTGCCTCTGATCCTCATTGGAAAATGTCACCTGGTTTGACAATAACCAAAAAAGAAAAGAAAAGAAATTTCTCCTCGGGAAGAACAATAATATAAAGAAAATCCCATGAGTTTATTCATTAACTACTATTCACAAAGGCAAAAATCAAACTTGGATCATGAACCAATTGGCAATTTAAATAAAGACCCAATCATTTGCACTATAATTAAGATCCATTTTTTTATTTCATTCATCCACGAGCGACAAAGGCTAACCAACATTTCAAAGCAAAAGCTTGACAAAGGGAAACACCAATATCATCAATAAAAGACGAAAAGGGCACAAAATTAACAACAATAACCACAAATGAAATACACTCATCCCACCCCCAATGAAAAGAATACATTATCCTATTGTATGCATAAGCAAATTGTGATAGGAACTCCTGCAGATAATCCTTACCTCTGATTTAACAGTCCTACGCCTCGGCATCCCTATCATGGCCATCATCTTCCAAATCCTCCTTATAGTCCTTGACCCTCGTTAAGTCATGTTGGGTCTTGGGCTGTGAATGGACAAATATACTTCCATCCTTCAAGTAGCGCTCATATCAGGACCATGAAGTGGTCCACCTTTTCGTTCCCTCGGTTCATCCGGAGAGATTGACAACCCATCAACAACATCCACACGAAACTCAACTTTCTCAGCTATCATAAATCAACATCATCTCATTTTCACACCACTTTGGAAATCGGGCGGGAGACTTTTGCATTCTGGAGTTTGTTCTCATGGGAGTGTGCAATCTCAGTAGCTTGCGGAGGGCCTTGACAGGAAATATTGGAGGATGTGAGGAAATCCTTAATAGGTGGTTCTCTAGAATACTTTGATATCAAGATGGGCATGTTGAGATCAAGGGCCATGGAGGGCCAACTCTAAATATGGGAGATGGACTCTTCGGGGATCTCAAGGCTTGCATGCCTTGCAAACACTCTTGGGATCCCATCCACGTCCCCTCTTTCTATCCATAGTGATCACACGATGCTGAGCCGAGGGCCTCATTCGGGAAAAATGGCACTCCTGCTGGATGCAAAGTTGGGAATATGAGAATCAACATATAAGGGCATTGAGAGCTGGCACCACTGCTTTCTTTTCATCTAAATAGCCACTATGTCTCCAAAGTTTATGGGCACTTACTGTGCGTGATGCGAGAGGACATGAGAATGGATGCCTCCAAATTTACCATCTGATCATTCTTTGAGAGACATGAGTGGACTCTGATAAATATAGCCACAAATTGGATTCAAACTTCAGAAACTGAGGATATTTCTCCATCTTAGAAGCCCAAGAGTGTGTCAGCACTTAAATAATGGGAGCTATCCACGATTGATCCTCTTTGGTGGCCATTAAGTGTAAACTCGTTTTGGGTCGATTGTCCTCCCAAAATAAATTTTCATCTTTGTGATGTCAACCTCCACCCCTCCAATGTGAGGAAAGGGCAATAACCTCTGTGATTCATATATCTTTCTAGACTAGTATGATGCATAAAACTGCGGCACTAAGCCAGTCATGAGATTTAAAGCGAGAGGATTTGCAAAGATATGGTAGTCATTGAATTGGGGTGTGAGTAAGGAAGTTACCCCTGACCCCACCAAGTCCAAGCGGTTCTCTACCGTGATAGAGTGAGAGCCTCTTGAAAATGGTGTGCCCCTCTATGTTAGGCATGTAAAAGATATTAACTATCTACCAGTATTGGTGGGACCTAGGGTTGCCTTTTTCTTTTCCCTTGCCCTTACTTTTAGATGTTATCGGGGCCTTCTCTTTTGTAGTTGCCTAGATAAGGAGCATGATCTCACCGGTTACTTGGTAGTGCCACCCAAAAATATTTACATTGTATATTTTACAATGGAAGAAAGATCAATAGTACTTTCTAGATAATTTATTAAGGGATAAACAAATAGAAAGATTAAAGCTGGTAATCTTGGCGGAACACTATAGCGATACATGTGGCAACCTGAAGCACCACGGGGCTGCCCGATTACTTGGTAGAAAAGTACCAGGAGTAAGAAGCGCAACAGGCATTTCTCAGGTCATGATCTTAAACACAAGCAACTCACGCCATTCTTAGCGTTGGCAGAAGTAGCGGCGGAGCATTCATTCTTGTCTTTCTGGTGAGTGCGGAGACCTGGCCTTGTCAATTTTCCCCAAATCATGAGGATTCAACAAACTTTACCCACGAAGATTCATATTTCACATAGCCTCATTCGGCCATTCGAATCAAAACCAATTTCAACAAGATGATTTGCCCTTAAGAACTAGAAATCATTCGATATATCATCGGGCAAATCATGCTTTTTAAGCACACTTGGGTTCTTTCAGACACAGCCTGACTAATATACGCAACACTCAACCTGTAGCACATTTTGACACAAAGTACAGTCACACTCTCAACATAAAAATTTTATCATTCAATCATCAACAAACTCATTATAAGTGAAATATCTGATTAAAGAACAACCACAAAAATAGGAAATGGAGAACATTTGTGGGGAACTTTTAACTTAGCATTGCTATGATAATCCATCCTCAAATAATAAACAAAACCAGAGTATAACACATACTAAATGAGGACGAACAGGCAAAGAGATAGAAGCTTGGTGTTGACCAACAATGGAGTTTCAACAAGATAAATTGGCACAGCATAGTGAAAAGATCGTGAGAAGTGATGAAATGAGAAATGAGATAAAATTCATATGGGAGGAGTAGTGGAAGTGAGTCATAGTTAATGAGGTGGGTTTAATGTTGGGAAGGTGGAAAGGTGGTGTATTAATAAGTTAAAAAGTGTAATGGGGAAGAAGAAAAGGTGGAAAGAAGGGTTTTAGAGAGTTGAAATTCTGACTAGATTTTAAATCCATGGGTCGGGACGGTAAATGGATTAGTCAACATTTTAAATGAATTGCATACCTTGACCCCATTTAACCGACAATATCTGATAAGTTCTTGCATTACGCCACTTCAACGTGGTGACCACACCCTCTTCAGTATCTTGCTCCGTATATGATGATAGACCAGTGGTTTTGCGAGGTTAGCATCGTGTTTATGGAATGCAGTCATTGTTTATGCTTCAACTCCCGGGTGTTCGGCTTTGAGCCAGCGTTGCATCCCTGTTCCACTTGAAAATTGCAGTTTTCACTCTTCTTCCCTAGCTTTCTACCCTTAATTAAGGTTCAAGTGGTTTTTTGCTCATATGGACTGGCGGTTCGCCGATCTAGCGCGGTGCCTGCCCTATTTTTTCTCTTTCTGCACATCCTCAATCCTACAAAACAAAAAACAACAAATAATCAAAAGTTTCAAAAGAAAAATATGCTTGGGTTTCCTCCCAAGAAGCTCTTTAGTTAACGTCGTGGCCACCTTGAATATCTTACTCCATTTTGAACAATCAGGAGGGTCGTCCCTCCAGTTTACTCATCATCAACTAGTTCATCAAGCTCCCCTTCACCATGAAGCACTAATATGACATTACTCATTGAGCTTGGTAGGCTAATACATTGAAGGTGACCTCATCACCACACTACATGGAAATCACCACCTACTCGGAACATAAGCTCCCACATCGATCAAGCTCTTCTCGTAGCTAGTAGTGGGTCCCCAAGATAATTGATACCTCGATGTCCATCTCATAAACTAGCACAACAAAATGTGTTGGGAGTATGAATTTTCTCACCCTCTCAAGGACATCAACTAACACCCCAAAAGGTCATTTAATCGACCTATCGGACATCAAAATCTCATGGATGTAGGTTTGGGATTCTAACCCTAGTTTCTTGAAAATCACTAGAGGCATTAGAATTATTACTAGCATAGAGGTTGAATAGTAAATGCCCTACTGATCTTTTATGTTTCGAAGGATGCGACATCACGCTTTTTTCCTTCTCGGTCTTAATATCCACCACCTTCTTTTCTTCAAAAGTTCCTTCATAAACTTTGCGTATCCTAGAACTTAGTAAAAGTCAAAAGCGGTATATTGATGGATAATTTGTTGAACATCTCTATGAACTTTTGAAATTGATTATCCTCCTTTTTCTTGGTCATTACGTATGGATATGGAGGTGGAACTGTGTTTCTTGATCTATGTGGTTAGGGACCTTCTTGCCCTCATTCATATTCACATCATTCGAGTCAAATCCTTCTCCCTGCATCCTTCCATATTCACCATCACCCCGGCACTTAGTGTTTTTGGCTCATTTTCCAACTCATCATCATCATTTTCTCATGGAGACACAACATCTTTTGTGACAAAACGCCACATAACTCTGAGTATCTTTCCCTCCTAGTTACAATTGCCATACAATGGCCATCTTTCTTTAGTTGGGAATAGTGTCACTAAGCGAGTTCGCATTTCATGCGAGGGTTCATTTGTAAAGAAAAAGTGGTTCATTTGGCCTTCCAAGAGTGCTTGATCGATCTTAGAGTGAACTCAATGTTTGGAGTGAGGTTAGACACCTTCCCTTTTAACACTTTAACCCGTTGTCAATGGATTCTACCTTCTTCAACACTTGAGACAACATGCATTCAATCTTCGAGTTGCCCATATCTCTCACATTGGGTTGGTGATGAGTTGGTAATTTACCAACTCATTAGGCTCTTAAGCTTGAGTTTTTCTTAGTTTTTTGAGTTGATTATATGGATTTATGCCCCTTTTGCTTTTGTTGTGTGCAGGTACTAAATGTAGAAAAGAGAAAAAATGGAGCAAAAGGAAGGAAGTGAGAACAAATCAGCGGTCAGTGAAGAGCCGATGAAACACCGGTCAAAGGCCGATCATCACTACCTTTGAGGAAAAATGCTACATGGGAACTACAAGTTGCAATGGCGACTCGGCGGTATAGATCCAAAAGACACCAAATTTTCTAGAAAGAATAATAAATACCTAGCTATTCACGCAGTTGAGATCGACAATATTTGGATTAATCAATAATGCTCACTAGTTATGAGTATGGCTTAGATAAGATACTGGCGGTTCCGCAGTTTGGCAAATCGTCGGTCCTCCACTTAGATTCCCGGAATGATGTTTAGGGGTCAGAATTGTCTAGCATAGAAAAGAGATAGAAGATGCCCAATTTTTCTTAATATAATACTAGATGAAATCTTAATGTACTAGGGGATATAGAGAGCACGGCCATATCACATCATTGTTCCTTTCTTATCTTTAGAACATTCTCTTAGTAGAGAAAAGGAGATTTTTATTGATAAACTTAGATAAAGTACTCTTCTCTACTTCTTCTTGTTAATAGTAAGTTACAATCATTATTGGAGACTATATTTGTGAATACTATTTCACTCATTCTTCAAACCCACGACCAATGAATCGTGCTAGCTCCAACGACTCGTTATATCCATTCTTCATATGCATTGGAATATAAACTTCAAACCTTCCCAGCTTACTCATCTCGATTAACATGGCAGTCGTTGCTTCCTCTAACGACTCGTCAAATTCTCTTCATGTAAACTAGAACTTCCTTGATGGTCTTAGCTCCTTCCTCCCAACGACCTACATGATGAGTCGTTCCCTCACTAATGACTCATCATCCTTTTGTAACTATATTGCTTAAGGATTAACTCGGGGACCCTTCCCTCCATCTAATGACCAACGTGATGAGTCGTTTCCATGCAAGATGACTCGTTAGGTCACTTTGTTGTTGGGCTCTAATGCTGCCTTGGTGCACGTGGTCACTCTAGTAATATAGTGGCTTTTTTTTTCCAAACGGGATGTCGAACCCACAAGGACGTAGCGTAGTAATTCTTGTAAGTAGTTACAACGTCTTTATAGAAGTATATGGAGAACAGAATGAGAATTTGTTAAAGATTAATAGTTAATGTAACTCTAGTTGAAATAAAAATATATGAGTTAAGCAATAGCACGAGTAATCTAAGGTTAAGGAAAACATGGGTATGCGTAATGTGTATTATATTTTATCTAACCCTTCTCTTACGTTGATGATCAGGGATGGCGGACCCATGGCTGGATTTCGAACCTCAAGAAAACAATAGAACGACAAGCCCCTTACACAACACATTTCTATGAAGAAAAGAGCTCATATTCTAACAGATCACAATAGTGTCTATGCTTAGAATGATGAAGTTACGGTATATTTCTATCCTGCCTTGAATCATACCTTTAATCATCAAAGACAAGAACATATTCCCCTATCCCATCTGTCCTAAAAATTTCCTTTGAAACAAAATTAGGATTCTAAGGTTTACATTAATGATGGTCAGACATTAACGTAAGAAAAGAAAGAATAGTAGAACAACCTTTCTTAGGGAAGAGAATTTAGTGAATTAATAATGCATTACACTGCAATTCGCCTCAGCCTCCAAACGAGGTAATTTAGCCACTCATTTGTTGATTAATCATCTTCAAACAAGTAAGAAGCATACAAACAATTGAAATTTGGAAGAAAAGAGAAGAGAAATAACCACTAGAAGTTGCTATTGATCTCAGCGCTGCTCCATTCAAGGTGCATATAAAAATGTCACGATCTCCAGAAATAAAACAAGTGTATATTACAGTGATTTCACAGAATATTGCTTGTGCAGAGCCATCTTGAACCTGTTCAGTGCTATAAGAAGTGATGGACCTGACTTTAAATTCAAGTGCACAAACTTCTTATTGTTTATTACAGGAGAGTGTCATCACGAGACTCTGACACCGTTCTGAGTTTGTCATTTTGTACTATAGCTGGAATTTTCTCAAAATCTTCAATCTCGGCAAAATGCTACCGCGATGGCGGCCGACACGGCCCCTATCGCGCGGGGCCGGTTATTACATGTTTTAATGCGACTTACGCATTTACTTAGATCCATTCCTTCACTTCACCAACTAGTAAAGATTAGTTCCCCAAATTCATTTTAAAACTGCAAAGACAAGAACTAATCATGTTGGTTAGTATATATCCACATTTATATAAAATCACATGAGAATGTATACATATAAGTAGATAAACAAGACAAACTAAGTAATAAAAAAGTATCACTTGGGCATATAATTCTGCCCAAGATCACCTACCCACTTAAAGCCTTTTCGTCCTCGAACAACCCTTTTACATTTCATGCAAATGAAGACTCACACATAGCTAATTTAACAAGACAATTCGAATAATGATACAATGACTGTTTATGATTGCAAGTAAAAATTAGAGCAGGCAAGATTTAACCATTAAAAATCAAATTTAACTATGTTAAGACTTCCTGACCTCAAAGATTTGACTCTCAATCACAGCAAATACATGCCAATCAAGCCCGATCAAGAGATCGAACGCCAGATGTTATCCCTCATTAAACATGTGCCCTCACCACAGAGAGTTACCCATTTTCCTCACGAATTTTCAAATCACAATATGTATGGGTATATGAATGAGTCACCTTCGCTCTCTCAAGAATTCGCCCATCAAGTGGTGAACCATAAGCTTGCCCTTAGTGTTATTACTCCACTAATTTAAGGATGTTTGTATGTAAGATCAAGTAGGACTTTTTCGGTTGTAATGTCAAACTAAGGATAGAGTAGGTATTCTTCAATGTCATAACATTCTTTAGCGCTTTTAATACATCACACCTTTATTAGGAATATCTCTTCTCTCACTTTACCCTCTTTTTCGCTTATCCTCTTCTTGTTTCCATTTCCTTAGGCACTTTAGCTTATTAGTAAGGAGTACTTAAGAAAATTTTCATTCATTTATTTCTCACTCCTACCAATATTCAAGCATTTTCAAACAAGTGCACCTCTAAGTTATTTCTTAACTTCCACAGCTATTATTTTCCTTCTTTTTCTCGATTCTCACTTCTTCACTCTTTTGGATTTTCACTTAAAGCTTAGGAGTTTTAGATCAAATACAAGGCTAATGAAAGAAAAGGATTAGACTTATAATGTATTTATCAAAAATAGGCTTAAGGCTCAATAGATACTAGGATTCAACATATTCAAAGGTAGGTAAAGCAATGATTAAATATTTGGATTATTCAAGAAATGCCTAAATCATCTTCTACACTCTACATCCCTTCATTTCTTTTTATATACACACCAAGAAAGTTCTAGACCTCCACAATGGCACGGAATATTCGAATAACTTACACTCCACTTTGCACATGCTCAATTCAAGACATATTGAGCAGTTCTTAGCTCATTAATCACAAAAATTCAAAAATTAGGTTTAACCATCGAGTCAAATTCAAGAGCCTAGGTGTCTCAAACATATTTAGAACACTTGCATGCTTCAACACTAACCATACTTGCATCTTACAATCATGTATAGCACATAAAAAGAATATCAAACCACTAATTAGCTACGGGTTCAAAAATCAAAACCTATACGACTAAATTTCCTTAAGGCGGTCGTTATCCATCATCATAGGGAACATTCTCTATCTATTACTTCTGTTCAAAGGGACTATTCTTAGATAAAGCACCGAAAACAAAATCGATAACCCCCAAGAAACAAAAATTAAAAATAGAAATAGCAAAAATATTTTAAAAATTTCCATCACATCACCTGCACAAATAATTTCTGAACAATTCATTACATCCACAACACAAACGCAATTTCACATTCAAACACAACACAATCTTACTACAATTTCATGCTTCATGTTCCCCCGAGATGAATAAACACGAGAACCTAACCAAAATAACTCCCACCCACACTTAGTAGGAAAATTGTCCTCGGTGTTCGCATATATGCAATAAAAAGCAAAGTTTGGGTGGTGTAAACTCCCGAGATCAATCAAAATGTTTTATTTGTTTATCCGGTGACATTGCCTCGTCACCGAGGTCTTAGTCTTCACCTCCATCTTCATCGACTCGATATGCAGTCTTGCGGCATTTCTCCTCCGCCAGTGGGTACATCATCGTCCACGGCTCTACAAATCTTGGGCCAGTGCCGCACATGGCTCGGCATGCTCATTCATTAGGTAATCCATATCCACACATACACCTCATCCTCTATTGCAGGATGTACACCTATGCAATTGTATGCAGTCCAAACATCTGTCGGCCTTAGCATTCATCACGGCGTGTCGCTCGGAGACTAATGTGAGCACGGGGCCATATGTGGTGTGCAGTGCCTTAGTCTTAGTCGAGAATCCCCAAGCACGGCGGTGAGACCTCGGTCGGTAGTCTAGAGCCTCTTCTTCAATGTCATGGCTCTGAGGTAGGTAGTGAGTAGACCACCAAATCCATACCTATGCCTGATCCCGATGCCGCCGCTTTTTCATGGTGATTTGATCACTACCCCAACATTAATTTCTAAGCCTTTCATCGGAGCGTATACTAGACAAACTTCATCGCGGGTGACATCGTCATATGCACCCCCGGGGGATGAGGCAAAGTGCACACAATCTTCAACTAAATTTTGGCTTCCATTTGTTCATATGTGAATATGGCAATGTTTTCTGTAGTCTTAGTTTCTTCTTATGACGACTCCATCTGTTTGTTGATCTTTGTCCACATAATGTGTGTGCGGATATCGACATGGCGGGTGATGTTGTTGGAGGAGAGGATATGGATGCGTAATCCGTTGTCCCCAAGATGGCATTTTAGATGAATTGTGCTTCCAAAGTTACCACCTTCCCCAGAATCGTGATGGTGTGGCTGCGTAGAGTAGGGTCCCAATTCGCGTAGAATTCCCTCACTTGTGTAAGTCCTCCTTGGTTAGCTCAAAGGCAAAGTCCATACCCAATGCGTGTATCACATGCAATATCCGGGAAGTCTTGTGCCAAGGTTCCCTCTCAATTTGCTCGGAAAATACTTCGAGTCTAATGTTTTCCATACCACTTTTTGCCTTCCTCCGCTACCCATCACCTAGTACCAAAGCGGTATTCTCTTGCCCCCAGGAGCGGGTGGGGCTGCTGAGATAGCTAAGCCCACTCTGTATCTTTTCTGCCGTGCCATAAGTTGAAACACCTTTTCCCTTATCTTGTCGAGCCGACATCTTTCTGTAAATAAAAACATACACTAACACTATCAGGTAACAACATGGTAGCTAATACTAAGTAGGGCTTCGGTTGGACACCCCACATAGTTGCTAGCATGGTTTCACGAGTCATAGTCGATCGGGTACTTAGACTTCCCCTTCTTTACAATTCCATGCTCGATACTCCCACAATTTATGTGAATCACAACTTTGACAAGATAAGATGGCTGCAATATTTATCTAGCAACTACCAATAGGGTGCGTTACATCGGTACATTTGACAGGGCAATTTCTTGTACTTCTCAGACTTTGTACAATTGAATTCTTATGTTACGTAGTCTCCTGATAATGTTGCTTGACTCAAAATTAATGCAGTTGATAACTCCTGCTGGTGATTCTAGTAGTCTTTAGGAGATGCTCCCTTCCCGCGATGACCATCCGCGCAACCATCCTCTCCACTGAATTCTAATAACCATTCCTAATTAGACAAGAATTAATGGCCCCATTTCTAATTTTCCTATCTTCTTCCTCTTCATTCAACTCAAAGACGGCCTAACCTTTAGATACTTATGAAAATGGAACCCTAATCAAGAAATTATTTAGTTTACAAATAGAATATCATCCTATTTGCATTATAGACCATAAAAACTTGATTAAAAAACTTTCCAGACACCTAGGGAAGAATTTTTCTTCCCATAGTTCATGCTAAGAAATTTTGCATAAAACATGTGAACAAACCTTAAAACATTTGTTAATCTTAGTTGTGAAGGCGAGGAAGATTTGGGAGAGCTTCGGCGTGGCGAGGGTTTACGAGAAGGAAGAAGAGGGGGAATGGGGTTCTATCGTGGAGGTCTTGGAAAATGAGGGTGATTGCTGCTTTGGTTTAAAAAATAAGGGTTTTAGTAGAATTAGGCCTGGTTCTTTAATTGAACCGTCGTCATTATAGGGGCTGAACGTGGCACGGAGGCCATTGTGGAGCTCGGAGCTCAGCGCCACGGAGCCAACGCGCGAGGCTCACTTGGTGGGACCCCTGCAAACGCACTCAACGTGGCCTGGAAGGCAATCGCGGAGCTCGGCTCCCGTTCACGGAGCCCCAGCGCGCGCGAGCTCACTTTGGCGGATCTTGTCCTTATTTTTCAACATCTTACCTTGTCTTGCACGTCCGCAATTTTTTTTTGGCTCCATACCTACGCAAATCATCCAAAACCACCCATTAATGTCGAAATAGTGGGTTGCCTTCCACCAGCGCCGTAGTTTTAGTCATGGCATGACTTTTTCATATTTGCTATTACATTGCACATTCCCGGATTGCCTCAGGTGCGGCGCTGATTACGTCGCGGCACGACGCCTCTCATCTTCATTCATCCACTAAGGTGATAAACGTATTACGTCGTACACCTTCACCCCGATTAGTGTTTACACCCGTGACCATTTACTAAAAATGTGGCACTTTTATCTTTTTGCCACAATTCAACGGCCCGTGCAGGGGTCATCCTTATAAACGGTCCAAACCACTTGAACCACAGTTTTCGGGAATAACTTCAACACAGAGTTGTATAGCAACACCGTACGAGGCCGGGCTCAAATACTCGATGCACTATATGCTTGTTATGCCACCTCTTTAATTTTTCCTTGTACAATTTTGTGCTCTCAAACGCATTAATTGAAACTCATCCAACTCACTCAATTGCGGCAACCAGCTTTTTCCCAGCTAACTTGGGATCCATGTTCGAAGCTTCCGCACAGCCCAATAGGCTTGATGTTTTAAGCTCACACAAGTAGATGACACTTGTTTTCCATAAATTAGCAGAATACGGTAGAGTTCCAATTGGCGTCTTGTATGTAGTTGTATACGCCCACAACGCATCGTCTAATTTTTCTTGCCCAATCTACGCGTTGAAATTCACTATTTTCTGCAAAATTTGGTTGATTTCCGGTTCGACACTTCTACTTGCCCGCTAGTTTGAGGGTTATATGCGGTAGCCACCTATCTGTACCCCATATTTATCAAAAACTTTGAACCGAGGCATTAACAAAGTGTGATCCTCCATCACTTATAATTGCTGGGTAGGTGCCAAATCTGGTAAAAATACGCTTTTCACACAATCTAGCACCACCTTTTTATCATTCTTGGGACAACCCATTGCCTCGGCCCACTTAGACACGTAGTCCCTTGCTACCAAGATGTATTGATTACCAAAACGATGGTGGAAATGGGCCCCATAAAATCTATCCCCCACACATCAAATATCTCAACTTCCAAGATGTGATGCAATGGCATCTCATGTCTAACGATTGCTCTTGCTCTTTGACATTGATCACATGCTTTGACATAAGTTGCGGCATCTTTGAATAGTGTGGGCCAAAAAAACCCGGATTGCAGCACTTTGTGAGCGATCGCTCTCACGGTGCTGAATGACAACTTCTCGACACCTTGATGAGCCCGCAAGTGTACGAGGTCGTGCAAGTAATATGATAGCTCTTTTTAAAATAGGAATGTCGAACCCATAGGGCTGGACCCATTCCTCCTAACTATCCATTTGTAGTGTGGTCTTAAATACCTAAAGTGTTGGTGATAGACATTTCGTTTGAAGAATATTTAAGTCTAGTTTGGGTCCAACGAAATATTCTGAACGTGCTCTAGGAGCAACATAGGGTTAAAACCCAGGTTAATCATGCGTGCTCCCAGTTGCAATGGAATAAGTATGGGACTATCAATTGTTCTTTCACATAATTATAATTGCATATTCTGCTGGTCTTTCGAGCCTCTTAACACGGCAATCTAGCCTCCTTTGCATCATTGTGGCGGAATTTAATTTTTCTAGTCGCGGGCAATCTGAATTATGTTGTTGTGGTTTACGAAGCTTGATTAGGGACTTTACGTACATCTAACCATTTAACGCAACTTAGCCGCACAACTACTTCTTCGGTGGTGATGCTGACATCCCAAGTTGAGATTAACTGCCCCCGTGTGTCAACCAAGCAAGGTGTTAGGTATATTTCTATCCAAAAAACGGAACCTCTCCAGGAATTACTTCATACTCCACATTCTCTCATGTCTGACCTAGGTAATGCCTTCTCAAGCTATTTCCCTAGCTTCTAACAAAATGTCTTTTATGAGATTAAATCCTGTAAAAACAACCAACAAATCAGAATGCAAGACGGAAACAACAATCAATAACTCAATTCCAAAACAATATCCTAGAATTACAATCATAATCCATGGCTTCAACCCTAGAGGAAGGGTTCTTGCCATTCATGTTAGTAAAACTAACGTTAATCTACTCCTAATCTACTATTAATCTACTCTTAACTACATACTTACATGAGATTGGTAGATGAGAAGGGAATTTGATAAACCCTAGCTGAGTTCTCCCACTTCTCCCGCCCATCCTATGCGGTTTTAAGACAAAATCGTGACCCCATGAAAATAAGAAGTAGGGTCCTATTTATAGTAAATGGAGAACCTGCATAATTTGGCTTTGTCGTGGAGCGGCTCGGGTGTCCGCGGAGTGTATCGCGAGCACGCCTCCATGACACGGAGGCATCGCGAAAGCTCAGCACGGAAATCAACCGAAAATCGGCTTGTGAGAACCTTGCCGCGATAGCGCGTGGCACGCTGCTTGGGCATGCGTCACACCCTCTTGGTCGCGGAGCCCTCATGCGATGGCTTGCGTTGCCAACGCGCATGGGGGCTGTTTTGGGCAGCACGCCTCTTAGTGGCACGTTGCGGCGCGGGTGGGCTGTTTTGAGCCTCCCTCTGCCGACGTTTGCGTGTTTATTACGTCTCCAAGCCTCTACTTCACCAATTCATGAATTAGCTCCTCAAAGTCATCAAAAACCTACAAAACAAAGGACTAATCATGTGTTGGTTAGAAAATATCTTCACTTTTATATAAAATCACATGAAAATGTATCAAATAAGCTTAGACAGCACGACTAATTTAAGCTATAAAGCGTATCCACGGGACCTATCATTATTTCCCGTGATCAGAACCCCAACACTTAAAGCCTTATTCGTCGTCGAACAACCTTTTTTACATATCATGCATATGGAGAATTCCACATAGCCCCAATTTAGCAAGATAATTCAAGCTACGGCTATAATGATTACATAAGGTACAAGTTAAAAATAGAACATTCTATGAAATACAACTATGTTAAGACTTCTTAACCTCAAGAATCGACTCCCAATCTTAGCAAACTCATACCAATCAAGCTGATTAGAAATCCCACATGAATTTTATCCTTCATTAAACATGTGCCCTCACGGAAGAGGATTACCCAATCACCCCACATAAAAGCAATTTTTACATCACAACATGTGTGGGTAATAAAAAAAATTTACACTTCGCTCTCACAAAGAATTCATGCTTCATGTCATGACCCATAAGCTTGCCCTTAGTGTTTTCTCCACTAATTTGAGGATGTATGAATGTAAGATCAAGTAGGACTTTGTAGGTTGTAACGTAGCTCAGTGCAGTAGGTACTATTATGGCCGGTAATAATGACTATCTTTCCTAGCGCTTTTAATACATCACGCCCTCATGGCGAACTTCCCTTCCCTTACTTCACCTTTTTATCCTTGATGGTTTTCTTTTTCCTCTTTTGTTTCCCCTTTTATTTAGGCACTTTTGACTTGTCGATGAGAGCTCGATAAATAATTTTTCATTACCTTGTTTTCTTACTCCTTAATCATGATCAACCATTTCACACAGGTACCTTTGACCTTTCTCAACTTCTAAAACTTGCTACTTTTCATTTCTTTTCATTCTCCCTCACTCCCTTTACTCTTTTCGAGATTTTCTTCTCCAAGTGCTTAGGAGCTTTGGGTCAAATTCAAGGTTAATGAAAGAAACGGTTTGGAAGCATGTTGCGGCTATCGAAGAATAGGCTCAGAAAGGCTCGATGGGGTTAGCTAGGATTATTTTGCAAGGTAGGTAAACGAGGATAAAAGTAGGTTAATTCGAAGAAGCTCCTAAATCATCTCCTACAATTCACATCCTTCATTTCGCTTCATACACACACCGAGGCAATTTCTAGACAATCACGCTAGCATAGAATACTCAAAAACCTTACACTCCTTTGCACATGCTCGATTCAAGACACATTCGGAACTCTTACTCAGTATCCACAAGAATTCCAAACATTAAGCAGTTATATTGAGTCAAATTCAAGAGCCTAAGTGTCTCAAACAAAGTTATAAACTGGCATGCTTCAATACCGAACATACTTGCCTCTTACAATCATGTCTAGCACATAACAAGAACAACAAGCATCCATTAGCTACAATTTCAAAAACCCGACATCTATCGACTAATTTTCCTCAAGACGGTCGTCATCCATTCCATCGTCGAAAACAGTCCCTAATTATGACTAAGACATTATATACGGACAAATAAAAAATTAAAAATGAAAATTTTATTCTTCGGTTTAAACACCCCCATCGGAAAAGAACGGCAAAGAAAAAAACCAAGCTTGGTGATGAATTCATGCTCGACTCTGAAGATTTTTCTAATTTTCTCATTTTCCAAACAAGCATTACATTCACCAACAATTTGTTAGGCACAAAAATTTTTAAAATTTCCTGAAATTTCCCTCACCCCCTTACTTAAATCATCTTATGTCACAGTAGCATCAAATTAACATTTCAAGAGGCGAGAAATGCTCCGAGGCCTTTAGGACTAGCTAGTAGCATGTTTTCCACAATTGCACCGAGCGGGTGGTCGACCCCACACTTTTCCTTTTCCATGCTTCCTAGCTTCCTCCTCCAAGGGTACTCGTGGACTTCCCTCTACTGTGCCTAACTTCTCCACCAAAAACACAAACACACAAATTAAAATAACACGGTCAAGAACAAAAATAAAAATTACAAAGTTTACACAGGTACCCTTGGGTTGCCTCCCAAGCAGCGCCTTATTTTATGTCGTGGCACGACGTGGGTTTATACCAGGGACATCCTCGTACACAGGTTCTCTTTAGAACCATCTTATTTCTTCTATTTGTTGAGAGAACGGCCTCCCACTCTCTAATTCTCCCTTTCTCCAACTTCTTTACAATTTGAAGCCCTTTTTCAGACTGAGTGCAAGAGAAGACAAATCGTATTTCCTTTGGCCGTGCATTTGTGGAATTTTCCACCCCACACTCTCATCTCTGCCAACACACTAACCTGACTAAAGAGTTTACTAGTGTGTGGATGGGTTATTTCTTGGTAGACCCGAAGATTTCTTCTTCATCCTCGACCCTCATTTTGAGGTCCACTTGCTCAAATCAATCAAGCTCCTCCGTTGGCCAAGAATCGTAGATCCCAGATTAATGGTACACGGTCATCAACTTTGAAAATCTAAAACGATAAAATCGACGGAGTATAATAAATTTACCTCTTTGATGAGAAGGTCCTCTATGATGTAAGTCGGGTGTCACTCGCGACTTGTCGGCCAGTGCAACATCAGCAATCGGTCTCAGTCTTCCAACCCCCGATGTGTTGAATAAGGATAGGGGCATTAGATTAGCTATTTCTGCCCCCTAAATCACACAAGCTCGTAGCACCTCATTTTACCAATTTGTATGGGGAGAATTAAAACTCCGGGGTCTTTGAGCTTCTTTGGCATTTGCTCAATACCCGTGACTACACTCCTCGGTCAGTGCTCTGATTTGGGCGTCCCCAATCTAACTTTGTTCGCCATCACGTCCTTCAAGTATTTAGCATACTTGGGAATTCCACATAGGAACATCAATAAGAGGCAATTTATGTGAAGTTCTTTGAAAGTCTCAAAGAACTTTTTGAAACATTCCTCCTCCTTGCTCTTTTTGAATCTCGCGGGAAGGGTGGTGGTGGTCTTTGTCTTTACATTGCCAATGAAAGTGCACATTTTGTTGCCAAGCACCACTGATTTGCTCCGATATCGGTGGGTGGTCCTGATCTTACCAACTCCCGAGTGCACCTCTTTCTCAACTCTTTGTATCTTGCATCGGCTAACGCCTTCCCTTCAGGGTGATGGCATTGATCGTCGGGGTTAGGATCTGTGTCGCTTGGTAATCCTCTTGCGGCCTCATATTACACGGCGGCTCTGTTATTTGACCCACTTGCTTTTCAAGATTGCGGGTGGCTACTTGCTGGTTCATTAAGTACGTTGCCATCCTGGACACCACCCTTCATGATTAAGGTCTCCATAATTTTCTACAGTGTTTCCTCAATGCGAATTTATACTATGCCCATCAATCGCCTATTATAGCGTCTTGATGTTGTTGAGGTTGCATAACGATGCGCTTTGGTTTCCACCCCAAGAAGAATTGAATTTATTACTGCCAATTACGTGGAGTTGTTCCAAAATTCGATTCTTGTGCACATTCCCAACAAATTGGTGATTACGGATTGACTCCACTTGGGTCTGCATTGTGCCCATTATTACCACAAATTTCACACCAACTCGGAGCTGCTGAGGCATTAACACGGCCACGGTGTTGGTGCCTTTTCGATTGTGAAGCTGAGTCAACATTTGATGTTGGAGCGAAGCTTCTTGTCTTCGCCAAGGCATTCAAACCATGTTTGCCTGTCAGCCACGATCTTCTTCACGCCCCTGTAATGATTCGTGCCACTTTCTGGTTCCTTTTGTGCAATTCTCTTCAACAAAGTGTACAGCTCATCATACGTCTATTCCAGGCTTGCCCACCCCAGCTGAGAGTCTAGTAATATTTTGTATGTGAGTCTAGACTTTCTACAAAGGTATGAGCGGCACTTCATTTGATTGCGATGATGGGGGCGGTCTCAACAATGACTTGAATCTCTGCCAAGCCATATATGAGTTCTCGTGAGGCTTACACTAGAAACTTGGTATCTCACTTACCAACTGCAGTCTTGCACGAAGGAAAGAATCGATAAGGAACTTTCTAGCCAAGTCATCCCATGAAGTAATGGAGTTCGGTGGCTCGGCCTTGACCACTTTTTCGCACTCTCCCCAACAATGAAAATGGGAAGAGGGTTAGCGGACATAGTATATGGGCACGCGGGGTGGGGACAAACATGTCGCTAATCTCAAGCTCTGCCAAGTGTTGCGCGGGTCCTCATGTGCCATTCCAGGTGGGCGGCCACTAGAGATGTGCCAGCTTTCACCATGTGCAATTTAAGCTCAAAGTTCCTCCAGGCTCCGGTTTACGGATACTAGAGGTCACATTAGGTAAGCTAGTGGGATAGCCACTTCGCGGCTAGTCTTCTTTGCCATTGCTTCAAATACTTGATTGTTCTTGTCCGCGGAGTGGTTGTTGTTGTACCTTTTCTTGGCGAAGTCTCTTCAGCTTTTGCTCTAGAGCTATTCTCCTTTGCAAATGGATTTGACGTTCGAGTTCAGCGACGGTTCCTGGCTCTCACATTTCTAGCCGGCTCGGCGGGACAACTTTGTCAACTGCAAATAGACAAACTAAGACCAAGTTCTCAACACTTAAGAAAAATTTAAAAATCACACAAAATAGATAAGTTATCAAAGCCGTCGAGTCCTAGGCAACGCGCCAAAAACTTGATGAGCATAGTGACGGGTCGTGCAAGTAATATAGTGGCTCTTTAAGAACCAAAATGTCGAACCCACGAGAGTGGACCCATTCCTCTAACTATCCATTTCTAGTGTGTTCTTAAATACCTAAAGTGTTGGTGATAGACATTTTCGTTTGAAGAATATTTAAGTCTAAGTTTGGGTCAACGAAATATTAAGAAGAGTTGCTTAGGAGCAACATAGAGGTTAAAACCGATTAATCATGCGATACTACGATTTGCAATGGAATAAGTATGGGACTATCAATTGTTATTTCCATAATTAAGTGCATGTTTCATAGTCTTTCAGAGCCTTAACACGGCAATCTAGCCTCAACTTTGCATCATTGTGAGCGAGGAGTTTAATTTTCTAGTCTTGAGTGATCATTATGTTGTGGTTTACGGAAACGATTAGGGACTTTTCGTACGTCTAACCATTTAACGCAACTTAATGGCACAACTACTTCTTCGAGTTGTGATGTGACATCCCAAGTTGGTCTTTTTCATAACCGGAGTGTGTCAACCAGCGAGTGTTAGGTATATTTCTATCAAAACACGGAACCTCTCGAGATTACTTCATGCTCCCCACATTCTCATGTCACGACTAAGGTAATGCCTTCTCAAGCTATTTCCCAAGCTAACAAATATGCTTTTATGGTGATCAACATAAAAACAACCAATAAATCAATGCAAGACGGAAACAGCAATCAATAACTCGTTCAAAACAATATCATAGAATTACAATCGTAATCCATGGCTTCAACCCTAGAGGAAGGGTTCTTGCCATTAAGGTTAGTAAAACTAACGTTAATCTAATCCTAATCTACTATTAATCTACTCCTAACTACATACTTACATGAGATTGGTAGATGAGAAGGGAATTTGATAAACCCTAGATGAGTTCTCCCACTTCTCCCTTCACTCCTATGCAGTTTTCTGAATAAAATCGGCCCCATAAAAATAAGAAGCTAAGGGTCCTGTTTATAGTAAATGGAACGTGCATAATTTGGCACTGTCGTGGAGCGGCTTTCAGGTGTCACTTCGGAGTGTATCGCGAACCTTTGCCTCCGTGACACATGGAGGAGCATCGCGAAAGCTCCTTTGGAAATCAGCCCGAAAATCAGCCGGCGAGAACCTTTGCCGCCCGATGGCAGCGTGCTGGCCAGCAGGCGCGTCACACCCTGCAGTCGCGGAGCCTCATGCCGTGGCACGTTGCCCGCGCCGCGCAAGAATTTTTTTTGGGCAGCTTGCCTGCCGTGGCACGTTACCGACCGCGGTGGGCTGTTTTGGGCCTCCTCTTTGCCGGCCCGTTTAACGTGTTTATTAAAGTCTCCAAGCCTCTCTTCACCAATTCATGAATTAGCTCCTCAAAAGTCATCAAAAACCACAAAACAAAAAGGCTAATCATGTTGGATTGCTTTGCTCTTCCACTTTTATATAAAATCACATGAAAATGTATATCAAATAGCTTAGACAACACGACTAATTTAAGCTATAAAGCGTAACACGGGACCTATGTTATTTCCCGTGATCACACCTCTATTTGTCGACTTTATGGAATGCAACCTCTGTGCTTTTCGTCCCGGTCCCTTGCTTGAATAAATATGACTCATCCCAATATATCACAGGGACTAAATGCTTAATCTTTTCCTTTGTTGGCTTGATTGTCTCGGTGGGTATACTCCACTCACTATCAGGTTTACTATATCTTCATACCATAGGGAGTTACGCCTATGGGAGTTCTGCCTCCTTCAACGCCAAGAGTTGTTCATCAGGGAACTCTTCTCGGATGCGCTCACCCTCCTTCACATGTGACCGATTCTCTAGTCGTGATAGGTGATTTACAACCTGAATTTCACTTCCCTTCCTGTCTCAGATCTCCAAGTCAAACTCTTGTAGCAATAATATCCACCTGATTAACCTAGGCTTTGCATCTTTATTTCTAAATAAGTATCGAATTGAAGCATGATCCGTGTGTACCACCACTTTTGACCCAACTAGATAGGATTTGAACTAGTCAAATGCATAAACAAGTTTCAGCATCTCCTTCTCGATGACTGTGTAGTTCACCTACGTGACATTCAGCATTTTTCTTGCATAGTAGATGGAATGAAAAATCATTTTCCTTCGCTGCCCCAATACCGCCCCCACAACAACATCACTAGCATCACACATCAGCTCGAAGGGGTGTTCCCAGTAAAGAGCAATGAGAATGGGAGCTTCCACCAACTTCTTCTTCAGCTCTTCAAATGCTTTCACACACTCCTTGTTAAACTCAAACTTTACATCTTTTTCTAGCAATCGGCATATTGGTCAGGAGATCTTTGAGAAATCCTGAATGAACCTTCTGTAAAAGCCAGCATGTCCTAAGAAACTGCGGACACCCTTAACCGATACTGGTGGTGGTAGCTTCTCG
>JACEIK010002683.1:151134-179694 GCA_018107945.1 Datura stramonium
TTTGAACCATTGCAGAGGTCTTTGGAACCATCCCCAAAGCCATCAATAGAGGAAGCACCTAAATTGGAGTTGAAAACATTGCCTCCACATCTGCAGTATGATTTCTTGGGTGAAGATGACACCTTACCAGTCATCATTTCAGCAGAACTGACATATGCACAAGTCAAAGATGCATTGGTGGTCCTTAGGAGGAGAAAGAGAGCAATAGGATTGCAGATGTTGGACATTAAGGGGATTAGTCCATCTTTCTGCATGCACAGGATATTTATGGAAGAAGGATCCAAGCCAACCGTGCAACATCAGCGGAGATTGAATCCGGTGATGAAAGATGTAGTCGGAAAGGAAGTGATCAAGTGGATGGATGCAGGAGTGGTATAACCCATCTCAGACAGTTAATGGGTTAGCCAGTTCAATGCGTTCCCAAGAAAGGGGGAATGACAGTGGTTACAAATGAGAAGAATAAGCTGATTCCTACACGCAGAGTCACAGGCTTGCGAATTTGCATGGATTACAGGAAGCTCAATGAGGCCACTCGGAAAGATCATTATCTTATTCCATTCATTGATCAGATGTTGGACAGGCTGGCAGGGCAGGAATATTATTGCTTTTTGGATGGATACTCTGGCTATAATAAAATAGCCATAGCACTAGAAGATCAGGAGAAGACCATGTTTACATGTCCTTATGGGAAATATGCTTTCAGGCGGATTCCTTTTGGTCTATGCAATGCACCAACCACATTTCAGCGATGCATTATGGAGAAATTCCACGATATGGTGGAAGACTATGTCGAGGTATTTATGGATGACTTTTATCTTTTTGGTAACTCATTTGCTATGAGTTTGCAGAATCTTGACAGGGTGTTAGCAAGATGTGAAGACTCAAACCTGGTGCTTAACTGGGAAAAGTGTCACTTTTTGGTCAAGGAGGGTATCGTCCTTGGCCATAAGGTGTCATGCAGAGGTTTGGAGGTCGATCGTGCAAAGATAGAGGTGATTGAAAAGATACCACCACCAGTATTAGTTAATGGTGTCCATAGCTTCTTAAGACATGCTGGGTTTTACAGACGGTTTATTCAAAACTTCTCTAAAACTTCTAGACCGTTATGCCGGTTGCTAGAAAAAGAGGCGATGTTTGAATTTGGCAAGGAATGTATAGAAGCATTTGAGGAGCTGAAAAAGAAGCTGGTGGAAGCTCCTATTCTCATTGCTCCCGATTTGAAATATCCTTTTGAGTTAATGTGTGATGCAAGTGATGTGGTTGTAGGAGCGGTATTGGGGCAGCGAAGGAATAAAAATTTTCATTCCATCTACTATGCAAGCAAAACACTTGATGCTGCACAAGTCAATTATACATTCACTTAGAAGGAGATGTTGGCTCTAGTATTTGCATTTGACAAGTTTAGATCCTATATGGTGGGGTCGAAATTGAGCTACACACTGATCATGCAACAATTCGGTACTTATTTTGAAAGAAGGATGTGAAGCCCAGGCTAATCAGGTGGATATTATTGCTGCAAGAGTTTGATCTGGAGATCCTAGATAGAAAGGGGAGTGAGAATCAGGTTGCATACCACCTATCACAACTGGAGAGCCATTCATATGTGCAGGAAGGTGAGCGCATCCGAGAAGAGTTCCCGGATGAACAACTCTTGGCAATAAAGGAATTGGAACTCCTTTGGTACGCCGATATTGTGAACTTGTGGGTAAGTGGAGTATACAACCCAGAGGCAATGGCTCAAAAAAGAAAGAAGCTGAGGCACGAGTCCCGGTACTATATGTGGGATGAGTCGCACCTGTTCAAGCAAGGACCAGACCAAGTGATGAGGCGATGCATTCCAGAAAGTGAGATTGCAGAAGTGCTGAGGAGTTGTCATTCATCGCTGTATGGAGGTCATCTTAGCGGAGAGCGAACAACTCACAAGGTGCTGCAGTCCGGTTTCTTTTGTCCCACACTGTTCAGAGACGCTACAGCTTATGTCAAAATGTGTGATAGATGTCAAAGAACATGAACAATCAACAGGAGACAGGAGATTCCATTGCATCAGATATTAGAAGTTGAGGTTTTCGATGTATAGGGGATAGATTTATGGGCCTGTTTCCACCATCATTTGGTAATCGTTACATCTTGGTAGCAATGGACTACATGTCTAAGTGGGTCGAGGCAGTAGCTTATCCCAGGAACGACAACAAGGTGGTGACGAAATTTGTGAAGAAGCAGATTTTCACTAGGTTCGGTACGCCCCTAGCTATTATCAGTGATGGAGGGGCACATTTTGTGAATGCAGGGTTCAGAAACTTTCTAGCTAAGTATAGGGTGCAGCACAAAGTGGCGATAGTGTATCATCCCCAAACTAGCGGGCAAGTAGAGGTGTCAAACAGGGAGATTAAGCAAATTCTGCAGAAAACAGTGAATGCACAACAAATTTATTGGGCAAGCAAACTTGACGATGCGTTGTGGGCTTACAGAACTGCATACAAGACACACATTGGGACTTCTCCATAAAGATTGGTTTATGGGAAGGCATGTCATCTACCTGTGGAGCTGGAAGATCGAGCTTATTGGGTCGTAAGAAAGCTAAACATGGATCCTGAGCTAGCAGGAAAGAAGAGATTGATGCAGTTGAGTTAGTTAGACGAGTTTCGATGGAACGCCTATGAAAGTGCTAAATGCTACAAGGACAAGACTAAAAGGTGGCATAACAGGCACATAGTGCATCGGATCTTTGAGTTAGGGAAAAAAGTGTTGTTGTTCAACTCGGGGTTGAAACTCTTCCCAGGGATGTTGCAATCCAAGTGGTCAGGGCCGTTTGAAGTTGTGCGAATTACCCCAGACGGGGCAGTTGAATTGTGGAAAGAGGATAAAAGTGCCACATTTTTGGTGAACGGACAGAGATGTAAGCACTACTGGGGTGAAGACGTTATTCGAGAGAAGACGTCTATCACTTTAGTAGATGAGTAACATGAAAAGCGTCGAGCCGCGATGGTAAATCAGGCGCTGCACGAAGGCAACGTGAATGTAATGCCAATAGATTTGTTAGAAGGGATTATTTTGAAGAAAAAAAAAAAAAAAGAAAAGGGTTGGCAATAGTTGTGAGGCAACCCATGATTTCTAACAAATTATTGTCGTTGGATGATCTTCAGGTGAAATAGAGGGCCAAAAAGCCACAAAAGTGCAAGTGAAAAATCCCAGGGTAAGAAAATTAAACTTGGGGACAATTCCAGAGAGCCATCGCGCTGGCTCCATGTCGCGAGTGGACCTCCGGCGTTACCCACCGTGATAAATTGAGGCTTCATTCTTGAATTTTTTAAAAATTCATGAAAGCCTCCGCATTGGCTCCATGTCACGGAGCTTGGCCTCCGCGATGGCCTCCGTGACACGTTGAGGCAAAAATTCGCGTCGGGCCACCTCGGGTCATTAGGTTTACCCACCGCAATTACCCCCTTTTTAACACCCCCAAGCGATTTTCCAACTTTTTCTTCACATCTCCGCGACAAAAACCCCAATCCCCCTTCTCCCCCAAAGCGTGGCACGGGCACTCAACAAATTCCACCAATTTCATTTCAATCGTGTTAAGTAAGGTATGTTCAGCTCCATTTTATTTCAATTTATAGATGAAGTCAAAAGCCTTGTACATGTTTTGTGAAGGAAAATCCGCCTAGGTATGTTGAGACGTATGCTTGGTGTTTTAGCCATTATTGAATATTGATTGTGTGGAGCACCATCAACGGCTAGGTGAGTCGTTACAAGGAAGGGTATCACCAGACATTGTCGTACTCCCAAATGAACGAAGAAGTGAGATGCAGTTGAAGATAGTATGTACTTTCGATCCAGGAGTGCGAATGGCTGATGTCACCGGGACAGAGTTTGTTTGGTGTATGTATTGATGAAAGGTAAGGGATAAATGTTTAGTGGTAATTGTTTTTGCCATGAAGAAAGCCAGACTTAATCAAGAGGCATAGGTATGGTTTCGGTGGTCTTCTCACACTTTCCTCAGGCCATGGTATTGAAGAAGAGGCCACGGACTCTATTCACCTCAAATTGACAGCGTGCTTTGGATGTCACTAAAACAACACCTGACACCACATATGTTTGTGCCCACTAACGAGCTACATGCTGGAGATGATCAACTCCCTTGGCCCGAATGTATGGAATGCCAAATACTGCAACTATGCATTGGTGGAACCTGCTACGAGGAGGAGTGAGTGGAAGCTTCAGGCATGGATTATCCATTCCCAGCCAATCATGCCCGAGCTTTATCTCGAGTTGGGCCTACATTTGTAGAACCAGTTGATAACGACATCACTTACTGATGAGAAACACGTAGGGATGACTCAAAAATTGAGTCGAGAGGGGAAAGGCGAAGAAGATTCTGATCTTGGTGATGAGGCACTAGCACCTAATGAAGAGATTGAACATTTTGATTGATAAGGGAGTCCCAAAACTTTGTTTTTAATTGCAGACATGCGGCATTGAGACAGTATTTCCAACTAAGTGTAGGTAGGAGATGATTAGGTGCTGGGTAAGGTTGTGATATGTTTGTGCTTTTGGGCTGTTTAATGTGTGACATTGTATTTCGTGTTATGTTGTTAATGCTTTAATTGTATGTTAGTGTTTAGTAATGTAATTGTAATAATTTTTATTGTTGAAGTAGTTATTTGTATAGCATTATTGTGCCGTTATTTGCCATTTTGTTTTTTTATTTTTGAGTTAGGTTTCTCGATTTTGTTTTCGGAATTGCTTTTTTCGAGAATAGTCCTTTTGAACTGAATTCTTAGATAGAGACCCCCATTCCCTATGATGGATGGATGACAACCTTCTTAAGGGAAATTTAGTATTAGGTTTTGAAGTTTTTGTGAACACATAGCTAATTAGTGCGACATTCTTGTTATATTTCTATATTGTAAGATGCAAGTATGTTAAACATGTAGGAACACCTAGGCTCTATAATTCGACTCGATGTGATTAAAACTTAATTTTGAATTCTTGTAATTAACTGAGTTAAGAGTCTGCGAATAGGTCTTGAGTGAGGAGCATGTGCATGTGCAGGGAGGGTGAGTTTTTCTAATATTCCATGCTACTGTGAAGTGTCTAGAACTTGCCTGGTGTGTATATAAAATGAAATGAAGGAGGTGGATTGTAAGAGAGGACGTAGGCATTTCTTTGAATGAACCTAAATTATATCCCTTATCTTACCTACCTTGAAAGTAAAATCCTAGTTAGCCCAATTGAGCCTTAAGCCTATTCTTTCATAGCTATAACATAAGCTTAATCCTTTTCTTTAATTAGCCGTGAATTTGATCCAAAACTCCTAAGCGTTTAAGTTAAAAAATTCCCAAAGAGGGACGGAGTGAGAAGCGTGAAAAAGAAGGAAAAGTGGAAGTTGTAAAAGTTGAGAAAAGGGAAAAGGTGCACTTGTTGAAAATGATTTATTATTAGTAGAGATTATGAAAGTAAATGAAAAATTGGCTTAAAGAAGCTTTACTAGTAAGCTGAGTGTGCTTAAAGTAATTGGAACAACAAGAGAATATTCGAGGGTGAGAAGAGTGATGAAGAGTATAGAGGAGATGTCATTAATGAATGTGGATGTATTAAAAGCGCTTGGGGGAAGATAGTCACTATTGCTTCCCATAATAGTACCTACCATCCCTTAGCCTACATTACAACCCATTAAGTCCTACTTTATCTTACATTCATGCATCCTTAAATTAGTGGAGTAAACACTAAGGGCAAGCTTATGGTTCACTGCATGATGCATGTGAATTCTTTGATAGAGTGAGAGTAATTTGATTCATATACCCATACCTTTTGTGATTTGAAATTCTTTTGAAGTAAAAATGGGGTAACTCTCTCTTGTGTTGTGAGGGCACATGTTGAATGAGAGATAACATTCATGTGGAATTCTTGATCATTTGATTTGCACAAGTTAGCTAAGATTGCGAGTCGATTCTTGAGGTTAGGAAGTCTTAACATAGTTATAATTCATCTTAATGATGAAATCATTCAAGCCTTATTTTTAACTTGCTATCTTAATTAATCCTTACAGTCATAGCTTGAATTGTTGTGCTAAATTAGCTATGCGTGAGTCTTCAATTACATGAGATGTGAAAGGGTTGTTCAGGGACAAACAAGGCTTTAAGTGTGGGGTAGGTGATCTTGGGCATAATTGCATGCCTAAGTGATACTTTATTACTTGATTTTTACTTGTTTATCTACTTTTATGTTTACATTCTCATGTGGTTTTTATGTAAATTTTTATTTATACTAACCAACATGATTAGTTATTATTTTTGCAGTTAGAATGAATTTTTAAAACTAATCTACAAGATGGTGAAGTGGAGGAATGGACTCAGAAGCAAAACTAGGAAGTCGGCAAGGAAATGCTAAAAATTGATGCTCCGAGACAGGGGCCGTGTCACGCCACCATCGCGGAGGCATTCTTCCTAGGGTGGAATTTGGGTGGATTTCCAGTGAAGGTGCGCGATGGCACCGTGTCACGGAGCCCATGCTCCGTGTTCACTTCATTGACGCGGTGGGAGGATTTAGCTGATTACCTGGATTCCACTAAAGGTGTGCGTTACATCCGTGGCACGGAGCTGAGGCTCCGCGATACCCTCCGTGCCACGTTGCCGCTTTATTCCGGGAAAATTTCCCACTTGTATAAATAGCACACATAGGTTTTGTTTTAATATATCTGACATTTTGAGCAAGAACGTGGATAGCAAGCAGTTGAGAAGAAGAATTCCTAGGGTTAATTCTCTTCCTTTTCCTATTTAATATCAATTGCTTGTATGATTTATACTTGTTTGAAGATGTTTAATCCGAAAATCAGTGGCTAATTCACCTCTTGCTGAGGTTGAGGATAATTGCAGAAGAATGTAATTAATGATATTTCAGTTTTTATCTTCTTTATAACGGTTGTTCTACCAATTCTTTCTTTTACTACGTTAATGTTTGGTCAATGTTAATGTATATTCTAGAATTTCAATTTCGATTTCGAAAGAGAGAGTAATTGGATAGATGTGAATTGGTGGAATATATTCTTGTCTTGGTTGAGAAATTAAGGGAAGATTTACGTTCAGAATAGAAATATATCTGTAAGTCATATTTGGTCATTTATGGAATTTGTTATGTATAGCTGGAACATGGGGTTTTTGCATCACAGAAATGTGTAATGTAAGTCTCGTGATTCTTTAATTGATGAGGAGTCAAAAGATCCAATTCATGGATTATTAATTCCTGACTAACAACCGAAGAAAAGATTGATTGAACTTTAATTAATAAATTACGTCCCTACATTTTTTCCTTAACCTCAGCTTGTTTGTTGCTATTGTTCCAGACTTTAACTTACAATATTCACTTAGGTTCACATTAACTATTAATCTTGACTCAAAAGCCTTATTTGTTTTGGTTGTCTACCTGCATAATGAAATCGTTTACTAACAATTAGGAAAATTACTGCCATATTACAGTCCCTATGGGATCGATACTTGGCTTGAAATAAAGCCACTTTACTACTAGTACGACCACGTGCACTTGTGTGTAGTTGGGACCGAACACTTCACCAACTTCAAACCAGCCAATAGGCGATCTACAGGTATACCCATAGAGAGCCTCAAATGGAGCCATCTGAATGCTGGAATTATAGTTTTTATTACGTGCAAACTCGATAAGAGGCAAATGCTCATCCCAACTACCCTTAATGTCAATCCACATGCTCTCGACATGTCCTTGAGAGTATGAATTATCTGCTCCGCTTGACCATCCATTTGCGGGTGAAATGCTGTAATGAGCTTAACCTGAGTAACCAATCCTTTTTTAAATGACCTCCAAAACTGAGAGATAAACTAAGTACCTCTGTCAGATATGATGGAAAAGAGCACTCCATGCAATCGAACCAACTCCCGAATGTATAGTTTAGCATAATCCATCATTGAATCAATGGTTTTGACTAGTAGAAAATGAGCGGCTTTGGTCAATCTATCTACAACAACAGCAGCAGGAGAATGCACCAGCAGGATGCCTCAGTTTCATTCAGAGTCAGCCCGATTTGAGGGCGATATAGAGGCTTTAGGGCCGTGGACAGTCATGAAAGAGGTCCCAACATACCTACGGTTGCACGTAGTTTATGAGATCCGCGACTTAGCGTGAGCCCAAAACATACTCGGTGTTTGATACTACTTCCAAAACATATATAGTGCTCATAGTATAACATTCATGAATTCATGGGCTAGTTAAATCACGATAATCTTAAACATGCTTGTACATACGTGAATTAGCCATGAAACAAGGCCCGTGAGTCGGCCTAAACATAATTCATGAAACGTAAAGTTCATACATACTTGTAGATCATGCATATAGCTTGATATTCTTAAAATCATGATGGGTAATATAATAAATCCATAGTTTGAATCATAATTCATGTTGTGATTGTAAATATCATCAATGAAAATAGTAGATCAAAATCGATTTATAATTGGTCATGCATAATTAGGCTTAATTACATAGAAATCAAAATCGATAACATTATAAATAATTTAAATCATAAAATCCAATAAAAAGCCCATAGATTATGATAAGATTCTAAAATCACAAAACCCATTAACAATCATTACACTTTTAGATAAATCAAGTTCAACACCCCATGAGTCTTTAATAGCATTTTCGTAAAATCATAGAGGATTGGCATGGGTATGGAAGAAATCACCAATTTATAGCCTTACACACCTATAACAACTGATTATTAACTTCTCTTGATTTCCCAAGAAGGAATTGCAATGAAATTGATGAATGCTAAG
The DNA here is from genome assembly GCA_018107945.1 of Datura stramonium. NCBI lineage: Eukaryota > Viridiplantae > Streptophyta > Magnoliopsida > Solanales > Solanaceae > Datura > Datura stramonium. Next base: position 159,933 of record JACEIK010002683.1, read on the forward strand.
CTTGAATCACCCTCTCAATACCCTATATTGTCATGCATGAGTGAATGAGGTGTAAACTGAGCTTAACCCCTTTAAATTTCCCTATTCATAACCCAAAATATCGTAGTTTAGGCCTTAGGACCTTAGGAATTTATGAAAGAGGCCTTACTAATTCGCAGGAAGTAACTGCCAGGTGGTCCTAACGAACGACCTAATGACTCGTCACTGGGGCCAATGACTCGTTGCCATGCCCGTTAAGTACATTGCCAGCCTGATATCACTTCAATTATATTTATCCCACGACTCGTTACTTGACCTATCGAGTCATGGTTAGCTCTCGTTAATTACACTGGTTTTACCTCTACGATTTTCATACTCCCTTTCCCTACGGTTGACCTAACGACTCGTGGGGTCTGGCCAAGAGTGGTTGCCACGTCCCGTGGGGGACCCTTTTCCTCCAGACGTCCTGCTCTTCACTAGACTTCCCCATGAGTCCCCTAATAACTCGTGGGCTGATCTCATGAGTCGTCCAATGACTTTTTCTAAACCTGCAACTCAAATTTTCAGTTTTTTCCCCATTTCAACTCTCAGGTCCGATTTTGAGTTCTTGGGGTATAACAATCTTTCTAGTGGCCAGGACCCTTTGGGCTAGCCACCTTCATCCCTGATTAACACAGAGGCCATAGAGGCGGCCGAGGCTATTGAGGGGATAACCACTCCCCCTATTGATATATCATTGAGTGCGTCGGCATTCGCTACCGCCATGATTACTGCGGAGGTACCTCCTCCGCAGGATGACAAGTGACCCTAGAGCGCCACAGGTATGTTTCCTTCCCTCTCTTCTCTTAATTCATGCTTCGAGGATGAAGCTCAACTTTCAAAAAGGGGAGGGTGTGTACTTGTGATTTTTTGGATTTTTGGATTCATTTAAGGGTTTTTCTTGTCGTGTTTCTTTTCCCTCTGTCATGCTATCTAGTAGAACCAGCATTATTTAGAATTTTATTTTCTTATTGTGTGATTTTTTTAATTAGGAAATAACTTAGGAGTACTTAGCCAATGAAAGTGCACTAGTTTTGGATTTTTGAAAATAATTGACCCTGTTTAAAATTTTTTAATGCACTAACTATGTATTTGTGACTGTATACATGATTTTTGTGTATCCTTTGATGTCATTTAGTTTATTAGCACAAGTAGTCTTGTTAAGCCATTTGTAAACTAGATAGGTAAGGTGAATATAAGTCATGTGCCATGAGGGAGTGAGGTGTAATACTTAGTTCAGTACTGTGTTGAAGATCTAGAACTTGCCTGATTGGTCTTTGCATAGCTAAGGATGGTTGTTTATGATATGATCATAGGCCGTTCTTTGATAATCTCACTTTTATACTAAATAACTCTACCAAGTCATATGATTTCCTTGATCCCAATTTTGAGCTTTTAATAGACCCGTTTTCTTTGATTAACCGATAAACCGTACCCATTTTATACAATGAACCTGTTCTGGCCCTGGTCCTTCCTTGGATATTGTGAACCTCAACATAGGCAAAATTCATAAGTTTATGGTGGCTAGAGTAGGGGTGCATGAATGGTAGAACGAGAAAAAGGGAAAGAAAAGAGAAATGGTTAAAAAGAGGTGTGGTGTGAAAAAAATTGAAAAAGTTGTAATTCTTGAAAAAGAAAATTAAATATAAAAAAGTTAAAATGCTTGAAAAAGTTGAAAATACATCACACCCATACAAATATACATAAAATAGGTGAAAAGGGAGGAAACGAATAAAAAGAATAGAGCGTGAAATAGGTGAATGGTGAAACTAATGTATGTAGTATCAAGGAAGGGATAGTCACTCAAAAATCTCCCATATTTATCATATCCATCCCTAAATCCCACATTAAAATCCATAGCAAATCCCATAGTGATCCTAATTTGTCCATCTGACATACCAAAGCTGTGAAAATAAGGGCAAGCCTACGGTATCTGATACGTTGTACTTGAAACTTCTTTGTGAGAGTGAGCGTCTCGCTTGTTTAGTCCTATGCAATATATGACACTATATCTATGAGTGGGTACTTCATTTGTTGTGAGGGTACATGTATTATGTTTACTTTTACCATTTGTCTGTGTGAAAAGCATCGCTAATGACTTGATTGTCTGTTGATAGCTAGACGGCATGTCATGATTCCTACTTAGCATGTTTTGTGGTTGCTTGTCGTGCATTAGCTGACGTTGGTATATGGAAAAAGGGTCAAAAGTTGTTGGATGTGTAGTGCAAATTTTGTTTCGTATTGGCGGTAGTATCATAGGTTTATTTTCAAGTTGAGCATCGTATTTAGTTTTTCTTTTCTTTGCCTGAGGACATGCAAAAGTGTAAAATTGAGGGTGTTGATGTTTTGTCAGTTTACAACACTTTCGACGCTCAAAACAAAGAAAATAGCATGGACTTATGTATGTTTATATGAATATAAGGAACTTTTTCTTTGCTTACAGGATAAATAGGTGTTGGAGTAAGAATGTGCAAAAGATAGCCTGAAAGTGTAGAAAATAGGCTTAAGTCACAAATCTCAAAATGAGTCGTACTGAGGATCATGAAAAGTTTCAAATGGCTAAGTTATGATGAGTGCATCCTACGACTCTCAGTACTAGTCGTACAACACTTGTACGAGCCGTAACATTGAGTCGTGGAAATATTAAGAAGATTTTCACAAGAGGTTGAGTCCTGACATGGATAGACAGTACGATTCGTGGCGTTAAGGTGTGAGTCGTACCATCACACTCATGAAGAACTTCAGAAAATTTGAGAATTCTTAGAGTGAACCCACAGAAGCATAGAACGACTCGCAGGAAGCATGTACGATTCGTACCAAGGTCCAAAACTTAGCCAAATTTTAGCTGGTCAAGAACACACGGGAAGCATGTACAACCCGTACAAACCTGCTACTGGTAATAGGATCGATCATGGCACAGGCGGCACCAGTTATGGAAATTCACCTTGTTAGCCTAGCAAAAGGATTTTTATGTCTGTATAAATATGTTTTATGTTTTATTTTCATTAGAGATAGAGAGAAGAACGGTTGGAAGTAGTTAGAAAACTTTAGAGACACAGAGACAATATTGAATTGAGTTGATTGACTTGTGATCAACCTTTTCTTGATTTCTTATTGATCTATGTGAATTGTTCTTGAGTTAGTTCGGATATAATCAAAGTGTTTTTTCTCTCATCTACGATTGTAAGTATTGATTTATGTATTTAATGATGAATTCATATCACAAACTTGCAATAATGAGAGGCTAAAACCTCCATAGCTAGGGTTGTGGGAACCATTGTGGATTAAAAGCTAGGGTTACATAAAGGTGATTCAAAAAAATGCAAGACGCTTGTATTGTATTCTCTTCATTCTTAAACATTTCTTAATAGTGTAAAACGTTAGGACTTTCCCGAATTCTTTACATGCTTGAGCCTAGGGAGGTAGAGATTAGGAAAACAGAATTACAACAAATCCTTGATCTTGATGATCATTGTATGAAATTGAGTTATGGTCGTGGGATAGTTATATCTGGGTCATATTGATAATGGTTAGTTTCAAATCACTCATGAGACCTGAGGTGATTGAGTATAGTCATCCAATAGGGACAGAACAATCGTTTGGATGAAGTTTAGTAATCAGTTCTACAAGTAAGTGTTTGTGATGATCACGTATGTATACTCGAAGAAGTTATGAACCCATGAGGAACACAAACCCTAGTTATCCTTCATTATTGATTTCAACCAAACTTTAATAGTTGTTTTAATTATTGCTTTCTTTAGAACCCTAATTTGGAGTAACTAACCAACAAGTTCACTTACTGGCTTTAGTCTAGCTCTTCCATATTCCTTGTGGGTTCGACCCCATCCTTTAGTTGGGTTCTTTATTGGCAATTTCCACTTCATACTTCGGTAGGAGGTATGGTTTGAGCATTATAACTGGATCACCCAAACACTTCTTTAGGAGTGATACATGAAAGATAGGATGCATGTAAGCTAATCTAAGGGCAACAGTAATTAATATTCCACCTTGTCAACCCATTTCACAATGCGGTAAGGGCAAATATAATGAGGGCTAAGTTTTCCTTTCTTTCCAAACCTCATCACTCCCTTCATGGGAGACACCTTCAAAAACACCCAATCATCCACTTTGAACTCAAGTTCTCTGCTTCTCACATCGGCATAGTACTTTTGACGACTTTGAGCTATTTCCACCGTATCCTGTATGAGCTAAGACTTCTTCATGGCCTCATGGACTGAATATGGTCCTATCATTGCAGCTTCACGGACTTCAAACCAATCAATGTGCAATCTATATCTCTGCTCATAAAAAGCCTCAAATGGAGCCATCGGAATGCTGGAATAGTAGTTTTTATTATATGAAAACTCAATAAGAGGAAAATGGTCATCCCAACTACCCTTGAAGTCAATCACACGTGCTCTCAACATGTCCTCAAGAGTCTGAATTGTACGCTCTGCTTGACCATCCATTTGCAGGTGAAATGTTGTATTGAGCTTAGCATAAGTTCCAAGTCCTTTTTGAAATAATCTCCAAAACTGAGAGGTAAACTGAGTACCTCTGTCTGATATAATTGACAAGGGAACTCCATGAAACTAAACTAGCTCTCGGATGTATAGTTTTGCATAATCCTCCACTGAATCGGCGATTTTGACCGGTAGAAAATAAGCTGCTTAGGTCAACCTATCTACGACAATCCAAATGGAGTCATATTGTCGATGACTGTGGGGCAATCCTTTAATGAAGTCCATATTGATTTCATCGCACTTCCAAGTTGGGATACTGATTTCTTGAACCACACCCCCTGGTCTTTGGTGCTCAACCTTCACTTGTTGACAATTTGGACACTTAGCTACAAATTGTGCGATGTCCTTCTTCATGACATTCCACTAATAGACCTCCCGTAGGAGATTATTCATCTTGGTGGCACCTGATGTATCAAATATCTGGAATGGTGAGCCTCATGCAACATCCGATTTCTTAAGTCATAAACGTCCGCGACACACAAACGACCCTAATATCGAAACACCCCATTTTCCCCTTTGGAGATGACCTCTACCTTCTGATTCTGAATGGCTTCCTTTAAATTCACCAAAATATGGTCCTCATCTTTCCTATATTTTACATCAGTCACTAGGGACAATTCTGATCCATTCCAAACTATAACACCGCTATCGGTCGAGTCAACAAAATGAACTGCCAACCTTGCAAGCCGATGCACATCCTTCATCAGCTCCTTCTTTCCCTAATCTACATGGGACACACTCTCCATAGACAGTCTACTAAGTGTGTCTGCCGCCAAATTGGTTTTACCCAAATGGTAAAGGACACTCATATCATAATCCTTGAGTAGCTCTAACTACCTCCTTTGGTGCAGATTTAGATCCTTATATGTAAACACATATTGTAGGGTTTCGTCATCCGTAAACACATCAATATGGACCCCATACAAATACTGTCTCCAAATCTTCAATGCAAATACCACCACCGCCAATTCAGGATCATGGGTCGGGTAATTCTTCTCATGAACTTTCATCTGTCTAGAAGCCTATGCTACCACTTTACCGTGATGCATCAATATGAAACCAAGGTCGATTCTAGAGGAATGACAATACACCACAAACCCATCGGTACCCTCCGATAGGGTCAATACTGGTGCTGAGTTAAGTCGAGTCTTCAATACTTGAAAGCTCCTTTCACAAGCATTCGACCTTTGAAATTTCACTTTCTTTTGGGTCAATTTGGTCAATGGAACCGCAATAGATGAAAAACCCTCAACAAACCTCCGATAGTAACCCTCTAAGCGCAAAAAGCTCCTGATATATGAAGGATTCACTAGTCTAGGCCAATTCTTCATCGCCTCTTTTTCCGAGAGTCCCCCTTTATGCCCTCACTTGACACCAAATGGCCCAAAAATGCCACTGAGTTCAACCAAAACTCACGTTTACTGAATTTAGCATATAGTTGGCGATCCTTCAGAGTCTGTAGTACCACCCTCAAATGAGCAGCATGCTCCTCCTTGCTCCGAGAGTATATTAGGATGTCATCAATAAATATGATCATGAATATATCTATGTATGGATTGAATACCCTATTCATCAAGTCCATAAAAGCTACAATTCGTTAGTCCAAAAGACATAACTACAAACTCATAATGACCATACCGCATCTTGAAGGCCTTTTTCGGGATGTCACTCTCTTAAACCCTGAGCTGATGGTATCCGGACCTGAGGTCTATCATTGAAAAGCATTTAGCACCCTATAGCTGGTCAAACAAATTATCAATCCTAGGTAGAGGATACCTTTTCTTGATAGTTACCTTGTTCAATTGTCAATAATCAATGCATATACGAAGAGAACCATATTTCTTTCAAACAAAGAGAACTGGTGCACCCCATGGGGATATGCTTGGTCTAATGAAACCCTTGTCTAACAGGTCCTTCAACTGCTCCTTCAAATCCTTTAACTCAGATGGAGCCATTCTATAAGGAGGAATAGATATAGGCTACGAACAAGGAAGAAGGTCAATACAAAAATCAATCTCTCACTCGAGATGGATTCTCGGTAGATCATCTGGAAAGACTTCAGGATTCTCACATGCTACTGGGAATGACTAGATAGTTGGGGTCTCGGAAGTGGCATCCTTAACCCTAACTAGATGGTATACACATCCTTTTGAGATCATATTTCTAGCCTCAAGGTAGGAAATGAAATGATCTACAGGCATAACCAAACTACCCTTCTATTCTAGGACTGGCTCACTAGAAATCTAAACTCTATTACGTGGGTTCAAAAATTAACTGAGGCATAACATGCGAATAGTCAATCCATACCGAGGATAACATCAAAATTGGTGATTGCTAACTCTACTAGATTTGCTGAGGTGACATTCTAAAGGACTGTGACGGGGCTACTTCTATACACCCGTCTAGCTATAACTAAATCACCCACTAGAGTAGAGATTGCGAAGGGTTCTGACAAGATTTCAGGAGTGACTCTGAAACTATTAGCCACATAGGGCATCACAAAAGACAAGGTTGCCCCTGGGTCTAACAAAGAATATATATCAAGATGGAAAACTTATAACATACCAGTGACTACATCCGTGGAGACCTCCTGCTCCTGGCGGGATGCTAGGGCATAGAATCTATTTTGGCATTGACTGCCACTTATGCTAGTAGATGCACCCTATTGAGGTGGGTGGGTTGGTGGAGCTGCTAAACTGAAAGCTGGGCCTCAACCCCTATCATGGCCCCGTATAGCTGTTGTGCAATCTCTGAGCATATGCCAGGCTTCCCACACCTAAAGCAAGCACTTGTACCCACCAAACACTGACCCATGTGCCTTCGACCACACCCATCGCAAACTGGAATACTGGAATATGCAGACTTGCGTCTCTGACCCCTGGAGCCTGATGCTTATCCTCTCTAGTGTGCCTAAGTATGGATGGAACACTCATCACTTAAAATGCTGGGGATGAAGATCTCAGGTGGAATCGTTGTCGATGCCCAGACCTAGTTTCGGCTGAGAGAACCTATTACTATTTATCCTAGCCCTCTTGGCCTCTCACTCCCTCAAATGCGTCGCGTTCATCTGCTGGGCGTACAAGACTATACGAGGAAAAGTCATATCCTAATGTAGCATGGTTGTTCTATAATCCTTGTGTAGATAGTCCGCTATCCCATGAACAAACCTACTCACTCGCACCCTCTGATCAACCACTAACTTTGGGGTGTACTTTGACAGACGAGTGAACTCTAGGGCATATTCCTAGACTGGCATCTTCCCTTGTTTTCGATTCATGAACTCAGCCGCTTTCAGCTCCCTTATTTCCTTAAGGAAGAATCGATCTAATAATGTGACATGAAACTCATCCCAACTGATAGGGCTTGCTCTGATTGCCCTACTATCCTTCCACTATTTAAACCAATTGTGTGCGACCCCCTTCAAGTGGTATGAGGAAAAATCAGCACATTCTTCTCCATTTACCGACATGACCTAGTGATCTTCAAGATCTCATCAATAAACTCATGTGGATCCTCGTCCACCTTTGACCTAAGAAACTCTGGTGGGTTCATCCGTAGGAAATCTCCAACTCGTGCTGCCGCCACATTCCCATTCTGTGGGACATGCGCTAATGCATGCTAGTTGACCTAAGTGGTCAAGGATTGCGCTAGCATCTGAATGGTTGCCTTGAATTCAACTTCGGCAACCGACAACGATGCATGGTGCTCATGTGTAGGTGGAGCTTTTTGGTGCCCGTCCCCATTTCCATCCTCATGGCCATTTCAATTTTTTTTCTTCTACCATTAACTATTCGGGGATTCATGATTCTGCAATCGCGAATAGCATGAGTTTGAAGGATAGAGGTACACTTCACTACATGACATAAATCATAAAAGAAGGGAATATTTCCTAAACGTCTTGTAGCCTCTTCATCATAAGTGTGGCATGATTCACACCCATGAAAAAGACTCTACTTAATGCAAATTTCAGACACCCTAGGACACTTCAAAACCTATTGCTCTTGTATCAAGTTTGTCACGATCCAAACATAGGCCCGAATCGAGACACGGGATAAGGAGCCCCGAGAGACCCCAAGTCGACCCATGGCATGAACATACATCTAACTTAGTCAATAAAAAGCAGAAGACTTAACATAATAACAGGTCAAAAATCCGAACATAACATAGCAATCTGAATATACAACACAAGTCTGAAGCTGAATACTATCTATTCTTTAGAAATCCTGTATTTCTGATTAGTTGATGGGATAACACCCCAACTAACTCTCTAAGTCTGGAACTGAATATACGAGGATATATGATATCTAAGGGTCCTTGGGAGATGAGGTCTCACCAATAAATACTAGATGCTAACTCTGAAAGCTTGCTAGTGAGGGGGTTGAGTCTGAAAATCGGAACGTATATCATGAAACGATACAACATAGAGTATGCAATAAGTATGTGGAATGTACTGAGTATGAAAGGTAAGTAAACTGCTTAAATAAGTAAAATCATTTATAACATGCATAATATAAAACAACATCAAGATAAGAATCTGAGAGTAGGGCTTGCATGCTATTTTCTTAAATCATGATTTGAGCATAACTGAACATTATAAGTGAATCGAATGGCGAAATGCTGAAATCTAATAATCATAAGTAAAAATTTAGTTGGGTCAAACCTTCTTTAGGTCACACACACATACATATCATGAATGATAAACATGCATAACTGAAATCATGAGAAATAATGAGATACTCATCATATAATCGACATTACCACGATAGAGGTTACGTGGTTCTAACTATCAAACTCAAGTTGGCAGAGCCGTCCAAAGACTTGCTAGGGATAAGGACGCTACCATGACATTAATATCAAGCTGATGGCCCCTTGGGGCAGGGGAAAGATCACATGGGAGGTCCCAAAATAATCTGATCAAACCTACATTGGCGCATAGTTTTGAGGCATAGGTTTGACTGGCCCTTAGCCTAGTCGGTGCTAGACACTACTCCCAAAAACATGCATATGCTCTCCATTGTTTTTCAATGAAGTTGACCATCGTCTATTGATGAAGCTGAATAATCATGAATATATATAAATTTGAATCATACATGAGGAGCCTTGGCTCAAACCATACCACAAGCTGAACATAATTGGGAGTCTTCACTTCAAATCCATGTGGTAAGCTAATCAACTTAAAATCATAATTATACTTGAACATATGGGCTTTCCCAACACTTAAACATGCTTGAAAATACTCAACTCACTTGAAAACATGATCATAGACATGGGTAATTTGAAAACATACTTTTCATCAATAATATCTCATCATACTTGAACATTCATCATAAATCTCAACTTTCGTGAACTTCTGATGGATGGACATTTTAATTTATAAAGCTTGAAAATATGATTATAATTGAAAATAATGTAAAACTTTCCCATCAATCATAATTTGATAATATAAACATGCTTAGATCATACCCATGGTAGAAACTTAGGAAAATTCATGCATTGGGTTAAAATCCCATAGGATCAACATATAGATTTTCATGAATTAGGGAGCGATTGGGCATGGGTGTGAAAATATTCACCCATTCATAACCTTATATACCTGAGAGGATCTGATTCTATGATTTCTCTCATTGCCCAAGGATAAACGGATGAAAACTTGAAGGAAATTGAGCTTGATCACCTCTCTAGAAATTTACTCTTGCATATATGAATTAGACTAGCCTAGAGTGAACTTACCCCTCTTAAACTTCACTATTCATAGCTTAAAACAACATAGTTTAGGTCTTCGGATCATAGGAATTATGGATAAGGCCTTACTAAATTCGCAAAAGATAACTTACTGTCAGTTCCCACGAAGGACTGGACGAGTCATCGTCCAAGGCCATGACTTGTGGCTACCAATCGTTGAGTGCACTGCCAACATTTCCCTAGGGATCATTAGGAGACACTTCAGGAGTCATTATTTGTGACCACGCCTCGTGGTCTTCACTTCCAAAAACATTCCTGGTCTTATCATGTGTCATACCACGGCTCGTGGTGCACCCAACGAGTCGTAGTGAACCACCCATTAAGTGTACTACCAAGTCCTCCTTCTTGAACCTTCTCCCTGACCACGACTGACTTATCGAGTCGTGGGGGCTAACCACGACTTGTGGTCACATTCGTGGGGACTCCAAACTCAAAATTTCCAACTTAGGCCATTCACCTCACCACGAGTCACTTCACGACTCGTGGTCTACCCTACGAGTCATAGGACAACTCATTCTGTGACCTGGTGTAGAAAATCCTGTTTCTTTGTTTTAACTCCGGGTTTGATATTAGGGCTTCCGTAGCATATTAGAAACTCCATGAAGCATGCTTAGGTTTAAGAAAAAAAAATTCATTTTCCCAAACCATCGGTTTCCTGATAGGGTTCTACTTTAGAGCTTCTATCGTTAATTGGATTCTATCAACAAGTCTGTGGCAAAATTTGGTGGGGGGGATCCATCATGGATTATCCCTATGGAATGGCCAAGGAACTTCTTGACAGGATGGCTAAGACCAATCAAGCACGACATATTAGAGAAGCGAAGATATCTTCTAGTGGCATTGCCTCCATCCTTGTACATGCTGAGATGATGAAAAGGGATGAGACTGAGTTGAAACTCTTGCGAATAAAATGACCCGGCTAGAGTTGATGATGAAACATGTGATGGGAGTTGGTGCAAAGAGTATGAATGTTGTAGATGTCCAGGACCATACTCAAATTGATGATGACACTTTACCACCAAGATATAAGGAGGAGTGTCAATACATTGTAGACCAAGTGGGGGGTTCTTGCACTGGGTATCAAGGTGCCAATCAAGGCCCTTGGCACCCAAGGGATGAGAATCAACGTTGTAGAAACCGTGAAAATCAAGGATGGCAGGAAAGAAATGATCAATGGGGGAAAGAGATCTAAATCACGAAGGAGAGTGATATCCCTGAAGTTCTAACCCCTATGTGCCTCCAAAAACTGAAGCATCTCAACGGAAGCTGATAACGTTCAAAATATATCCTTCATGCAAAGAATAGACATGGCCGAAGTATAAAAACAAGGTACCTGATGATTGTCAGGGTCGAATCACCCAAAGACTAGTTAATGATAGACAGAAGTGTCGGTTGAGAAATTGAAGTTAGCTTTCACCACATAGATTTAACATAAGAACGAATATATTGCGGAAATTGGAATTTGTAGTGAATTATATTTGGTAATTTAGTTGAACAAATAGCAAGATCAGTAAGGTTGTCAACAAGAATGTGAAAGACTAGAGGTGTTGTGTAGATGATATACTAACTAGATAGGGACATGCTAGGTCATCTTATAAGTTCAATTAGTGTAAATAATTTCGGGGAGTGGGTAATTATAGCTTTTCAGCCTTATAACTACCTCTTACTAGAGTTTTGTCAAACCTCTAGCCACGGTTTAGCTTAACCCAATTAGATTTGGATTAGCAGCTGCACACATTTCTAGCTATTAGCTACTAATGAGGAATGAGATTGCAATTTTAGCTATTTCTAGCCAATTTCACAATATCTCATCCATACCCAGTATTAAGTTCTCTTTGAATACTTAATTATTCTTTTACAAACAACAATCAAGCAAGAATAAATAGACCTATATCATAATCAATGGATCTTCCATTATTGATTGAAGAGAATCTAACAGATTTGCACTTATTTAAATAATATGAAGATGACTCTAGCAATACCCACTCTAATTAAGTATTCATCATCACACACCTCCTAGTTAGCCGATTTAGCTACTCATGATTAAGAAATTCCTTAAGCACATACATGAATAAACTCATTGAATTTAATAATAAGAGTAGTAAAATCAAATTCACAAATATAGTCTCCATGATAGTTTGCTGTAAATTAATATTAAGAAGAAGAAGTAGAGAAGAGTACTTTCCCAGATTTTACCAATCAAAATCTCCTTTTTTTCTACTAAGAGAATGTTCTAAAGCTAAGAAAGGAAACAATGATGTGATATTCTACGCACTCACCCATATTTTTAATTGCACGATTACTTTTCTAGTAGTTATGTCCAGGAAAATAGGACATCTTCTATCTCTTTATCCATGTAGGACAATTTTACCTTTGAGCATACGTTCTTGAATCGGGCGAGACACGGAGTGATTCATCGATTCAAATTTGTGAACCATCAAGTATCTTGTCCAAAGCCATCCTCAAATCCGGTGAGCATCAGTTCATCGGTTTTAAATGATCTCCAATTCATGAATAAGCCCAGGAGCCTTTGTTCTTCTTTCCGAGAAAATCGGGTGTCTTTATTTGGACCGGTGAGTCTCAGTGGCAACTCGCGGTTGGCCGTGGAATTTTTCTTTAGAGGCGATGATAATCGGCCTTTGGCCAGGCGTTTCATCGATTTTCATCGGTGGATCGTAGATTTGTTCTCACTTCCTTCCTTTTGCTTCATTTTTGCTCTTTCTAAACATTTAGGTGCACGCACAAAAAAGCTTAACAAGGGTATAAAATCTATATAATCAACTCAAAAACTAAGCAAAATCTCAAGCTTAAGAGCCTAATGAGTTGGTAAATTACCAACTTCCAAACCCCCGAGCTTGACCATTGCTTGTCCTAAAGTAATGCAACTCTCATTCATTGAAAAATATGCCACTTCTACACAAAATTAAACATCACCAATCACACGAACTATGACAACCCAAGAAAAATGCTCGCCCAAGCTCACATTAAATGAGATTTAAATACCCTAAAAGACCAAAACAATGAAGATGTTTCAAATAGGCTACAACTTTCCACAATGATGTTCATGAAGGATTTATTTGTAAAACAAGGGCATTACTCAACCATAAGGAAATACACATGGCATCTCAAGTCATCATGTAGTTACCCATAAGCTTGCCTTAGAGTTTACACTTCGCATGCCCTATCCATTAATGCGAGATACTTGTGTCTAAAAAGGAATGATGCTACTCACTACAAGAAATAAGAATCCTATTATTTTGTCATGTAATCATTTGGATGCACACAAGGTATTGTTTGGAAGAGGCACTCCCTCTCACACAAGAAATCTTCATGCACACACTTGACCATAGGCTTGCCTTCATGTAATTTTCCACTAATGCAAAAGAAGCTACACTTAGAATCATTTAGGGCTTGTGGTTATGATGTAGGTTCGGGTTAAGGGTAGGATGTAAATTTTGTTGTAGTGACTAGATCCTCCCTTATGCCTTTTGTATACATACCTCGAAATCGACTCCTTACATTTCGGTTTACTTTTTCACTTCTTTTATTGTTTTTGATACATTTCTTTAACAGCCTCCTTATAACCCATTTTGCATTCACAACTAACCTTATCACCTCAATAGGAAGCACAGGGTTCACACAAATTATTTTTCTCTTTATGATTTATTGTTTTGTGCATTTTGACTGTGTGGTGCTACCTCAGAACTAAAATTCTTATTTTCTCCTTTTGCACACCCACAACTTAGGCTTTTGCCTCATTTCTCAATTTTTTATCACTCCTTTTTTTCAGCCTTAAAAAGCCTCATTTCATTACTATCATGACACTAGCATTTAGGGAGAATGGGTGCCAAAGAAGTATTATGAATGGTCTTAAAGGCTTGTAATGTAGTTTCCAAACAAAGGAGTGCGAGACTCTACATTGGGCTGACTAGGATCAATTCTCAAGGAGGGTATAATGGTGAAGTGGCTAAATAAAGGAAAGCCTAAAATCATGTTCTTAGCACAACTACATCACAAGTTTGGCCTTGAATCACATTAGGGAAAGTTCACAAACGGAAGTCATGCATGAGACTCATCAAAATTCCTCACTACACATGGAATCACCATTAAATGGTCCTGAAGTCATTCTCATCACACAAGATTTTAAGTTAGGACACTAAAGAAGGCAAACTCATAATTCAAGCAAAGAATTTACAATGTATGACAAAGAAGACTATGCTATTGTGTCAGTATTTACTCATTATCTTCATTTTCATTCCCTCATTTCAAAATTCCATTTCAATAATTTTTGGTGGCGCCTCTCAAAACAACTTCACAAGAGGCCAAAAACAACATGGCCTTTTCCCTTAAGAATATCGCCACTCAATCAATAATCAGGAAATGCCAACCTAGTTTGACAAAAAAATAAAAAGATACAAAGAAAGCTCCTCGGAAAGAAGCTGGTAATTCTAAAGAAAGCTCTTGGTGTTTTGATTACTGCAACTATTTATAAAGGTGAAAAAAGCAAGACTTCGTATCATTTCATGCAAAATCTTACAATTCAAAGAAAAGACCCCTTGTCATTGACCATCGGCCATCGAAACTAAACCAAGTCATTCATTTATTTTTGCAAAACAAAACATGCGCGTGAGGGCAACCATCAAGCAAACAAAAACAACGGCTCGATAGGGCTCTACCGATCAATTTCAAACAAAAACGAAATATCTGACAAACATCCATATGATCCCATCATCACTTGCACTCATCCCTCCCCAAATAAAAAGTACATTGTAGTAATGTATATATACAAAAGGGAAAGGGACAAGAAACTCCTGGCCAGATTCACTAATTCTCATCATCAACCTATGCGCCTTGCCATTGGCCCCATCACATCCCAGCCAAAATCATCTCCCAGGACCCTCGAAGAGGTCACGATAGGACCCCAAGGCGCGAAGAAGGAGAAGCCCATTGCAACATCCGAGGTGCTCATATCTAGCACTTCTATTGAGTCAGGCTCTTCCATCACATGCACCTCGGTTTGGAGGGAGGTGACGGCCCACCCCGATCGCATCTCTCAGCTGCTTGCATGGCGGGGTGACACTCTCATATAAAGCTTGAGCTGCGATCGGGGGCATATTTATATGCCAAATTGATACTCAAATGTTTAGCTTTTGACATTTGTCAATAATGTTTGTACATTGTCATGTAAATTATGCGGAAGTGTGATTTTATACTAACCCAACATGATTAGCGTTGTTTCCTGGAGAAAAACACTTTTTATGGAGTTAAATTACATGTTGGGAGCCAGATGAACTCGAGAACGAGCAAGAGCCCCGTTTGGAAAGCGAGAATACAAGGGCTCCGCGATGGGCCCGTGACACGCTGCCATCGCGGATGCGGTGCACAGGAATTACAAATGCGAAATTCCAGTGAGGTCGCTATCCAAGCCTACATAGCACGTTAAATTAATTACCCCGAGACCTTGCAATTCCGGAGAGGGTCGCGATTGCAGAGTAGCCTTATTTGGGCATGCTCACGTCGCATCTTAGTGCCACGTTAGGAGCAATTACCTGAGCGGCCAATTTCCGAGAGAGCCTCAGCGTTACGCCTGCCGTATCACGAGGAAGTGCTTTCCGCGATGTACTCAGTGACACGTTGCTTCTTAAATGGGAAAAATTATCCTAGTATAAATAGAACACTTAGGTTCATTTTAGTGGTAAGCTTGGTGGAGCAAGAACGTGGGTTACGGGCGGTTTTGAGGACAAAAATTCTTAGGGTTTTCTCTGTCCTTTCTTTTTCCTTTCAATTTGTTTTGCATGATTTCCATTCATTTAACGATGTTCAATCCACAAATGAGTGGCTAATTCCTTTCTTCTTTGAGGTTATGAACTATTGTATTGAAATGTGATTGTTGATTATACGGTTTCTTCATCTTTTCTTATGGTTGTTCTATTTAATTCTTGATTTCCATTCATTTAACGATGTTCAATCCACAAATGAGTGGCTAATTCCCTTTCTTGCTGAGGTTATGAACTATTGTATTGAAATGTGATTGTTGATTGTCTGGTTTCTTCATCTTTTCTTCTATGGTTGTTCTATTTAATTCTTGTTCTTACTACGTTAATATATGGCCAATGTTAATGTAAATCCAAAAAGTCTGGTTTCACCCGAGAGGGCAAGAAACTAGAAAGTTGTGAATTAATAGGATATGATCTTTTCTTGGTTTGGNAAATAATATGAAGATGACTCTAGCAATACCCACTCTAATTAAGTATTCATCATCACACACCTCTAGTTAATGATTTAGCTACTCATGATTAAGAAATTCATAAGCACATACATGAATAAACTCATTGAATTTAATAATAAGAGTAGTAAAATCAAATTCACAAATATAGTCTCCAACAATGGTTGTAAATTAATATTAAGAAGAAGAAGTAGAGAAGAGTACTTTCCCCAGGTTTACCAATCAAAATATCCTTTTTTTTCTACTAAGAGAATGTTCTAAAGCTAAGAAAGGAAACAATGATGTGATATTCTCTGCACTCTATATCCCCTAGTACACAGTACTTTTTCTAGTAGTTATATCTAGGAAAATAGGACATCTTCTATCTCTTTATCCATGTAGGACAATTTTACCCCTGAGCATCGTTCTTGAATCGGCTGAGACACCGATGATTCATCGATTCAAATTTGTGAACCATCAAGTATCTTATCTAAGCCATCCTCAAATCCAGTGAGCATCAACAGTTCATCCGGTTTTTAAATGATCTCAATTCATGAATAGCCGAGCCTTTGTTCTTCTTTCCAGAAAATCAGGTGTCTTTCAGCGACTGGACCGGTGAGTTGCCATTGGCAACTCGCGGTTCGCCGGTGGAATTTTTCTTTAGAGGCAGTGATAATCGGCCTTTGACCGGCGTTTCATCGATTTTCATCGGTGGATCGCCGATTTGTTCTCACTTCCTTCCTTTTGCTTCATTTTTGCTCTTTTCTAAACATTTAGGTGCCTGCACACAAAAAAAGCAACAAGGGTATAAAATCTATATAATCAACTCAAAAACTAAGCAAAATCTCAAGCTTAAGAGCCTAATGAGTTGGTAAATTACCAACTCATCAAACCCCAAACTTCAACCATTGCTTGTCCTAAAGTAATGCAACTCTCATTCATTGAAAAATATGCCACTTCTACACAAAATTAAACATCACCAATCACCTGAACTATGACAACCCAAGAAAAATGCTCACCAAGCTCACCGTAAATGAGATTTAAATACCCTAAAAGACCAAAACAATGAAGATGTTTCAAATAGGCTACAACTTTCCACCAGCAATGTTCATGAAAGGATTTATTTAGTAAAACAAGGGCATTACTCAACCATGAAATACACATGGCATCTCAAGTCATCATTAGTTCACCTTCAAAGCTTGCCTTAGAGTTTACACTTCTCATGCCCTATCCACACATTAATACTGAATGCCCTTGTGTCCTAAAAAAGGAATGATGCTACTCACCGAAATAAGAATCCCTATTCTTTTGTCATGTAATCATTTGGATGCACACAAGGTATTGTTTGGAAGAGAACACTCCCTCTCCCCAAAGAAATCTTCATGCACACACTTGACCCATAGGCTTGCCCTTCATGTAATTTTCCACTAATGCAAAGAAGCTACACTTAGAATCATTTAGGGCTTGTGGTTATGATGTAGGTTCGGGTTAAGGGTAGGATGTAAATTTTGTTGTAGTGACTAGATCCTCCCTTATGCCTTTTGTATACATACCTCCCGTCAACTCCTTACACTCAGTTTACTTTTTTTCACTTCTTTTATTGTTTCTGACTGTCATTTCTTTAACAACCCTCCTTATAACCCATTTTGCATTCACAACTAACCTTATCACCTCAATAGGAAGCACAGGGTTCACACAAATTATTTTTCTCTTTATGATTTATTGTTTTGTGCATTTTGACACAATGTGGTGCTACCTCAAACTAAAATTCTTATTTTCTCCTTTTTGCACACCCCCTAACTTAGGCTTTTGCCTCATTTCTCATTTTTTATCACTCCTTTTTTTCAGCCTTAAAGCCTCATTTCATTACTATCATGACACTAGCATTTAGGGAGAATGGGTGCCAAAGAGAGGTATTATGAATGGTCTTAAAGGCTTGTAATGTGGTTGCCAAACAAAGGGTCTGCGGGCTCTACATTGGCTGACTAGGATCAATTCTCAAGGAGGGTATAATGGTGAAGTGGCTAAATAAAGGAAAGCCTAAAATCATGTTCTTAGCACAACTACATCTAGGATTTGGCCTTGAATCACATTAGGGGAAAGTTCTAGACAGGAAGTCATGCATGAGACTCATCAAAAATTCCTCACTACACATGGAATCACCATTAAATGGTCCACAAGAGTCATTCTCATCACAAGATTTTAAGTTAGGACACTAAAGAAGGCAAACTCATAATTCAAGCAAAGAATTTACAATGTATGACAAAGAAGACTATGCTATTGTGTCAGTATTTACTCATTATCTTCATTTTCATTCCCTCATTTCAAAATTCCATTTCAATAATTTTTTTGGTGGTGCCTCTCAAAACAACTTCACAAGAGACTAAAAACAACATGGCCTTTTCCCTTAAGAATATCGCCACTCAATCAATAATCAGGAAATGCCAACCTAGTTTGACAAAAAAAATAAAAAGATACAAAAGAAAGCTCCTCAGGAAAGAACCGTGGTCTAAAGAAAGCTCTTGGTGTTTTGATTACTATGCAACTATTTATAAAGGTGAAAAAGAAACAAGACTTCGTATCATTTCATGCAAAATCTTACAATTCAAAGAAAAGACCCCATTTAATCATTGACCATCAACCATCAAGAACTAAACCAAGTCATTCATTTATTTTTTTTGCAAAACAAAACATGCCCGGCAAGGGCAACCATCAAACAACAAAAACAACAGCTCGATAGGGGCTCTACTCAATCAATTTCAAACAAAAACAGAAAATATCTAAGAAAACATCCATCTATGATCCCATCATCAACTGCACTCATCCCTCCCCCAAATAAAAGAGTACATTGTCCGTAATGTATATATACAAAAGGGAAAGGGACAAGAAACTCCCTGAGCGGGTCACTAATTCTCATCATCAACCTATGCACCACTGCCATTGGCCCCATCTATCCCAGCAAAATCATCTCCCAGACCCTCGAAGAGGTCACCAATAGGACCCCAAACTGAAGAAGGAGAAGCCATTGCAACATCCAGGGTGCTCATATCTAGCACTTCTATTCAAGTCCGACTCTTCCATTCTAGCACCTCAGTTTGGAGGGAGGTGACAGCCCCTTCAATCGCATCTACGCTCTTGCATAGCGGGGTGACACTCTCATATAAAAACTTGAGCTCTGATCAGGGGCATATTTATATGCCAAATTGATACTCAAATGTTTAGCTTTTGACTTGTTTGTCCAATAATGTGTGTACATTCTCATGTAAATTGTACG
>JACEIK010002684.1:0-15329 GCA_018107945.1 Datura stramonium
CTGGAATTTAGCCGTCCAGGTAATTGTCCCCAACGTGGCACGGCATGCAACGCGGAGCATGCCCAGCGTGCCACGGTGCAAACGCGCACCTTCACTGGAAAGTCAAGATCCATGAAATTAATTCCAACGTGCCACGGCACGATCGCGGACCCTCTCTGGAAATTCTTTTAATTATATCTCCCGGACAGAATGCATCCGCGATGGCAGCGTGTCACGGCTCCATCGCGGAGCCTCTTTATTTCTTTCTTCTCTTGGATGCTTCCTTGGTTGCTCCCGAGTCCATCTCCGATTCCTCCCAACATGCATCTTAGCTCCATGAAAAGTACATTTTTTTTGCAAAATAACGCTAATCATGTTGGTTAGTATAAATTCACACTTTCCTACAATTTACATGAGAATGTGCAAAAGTTGTTCGATAAACAAGGCAAAAACGATGCATTTGAGTATCACTTGGGCATATAAATATGCCCCAGATCACTGATAGTTGCCCCAGCTATTGTTCAATCTGCTTGATAGTCGTAGCATGTGACTCAATTCTCTGACCTATGCTAGATAGATCTCCACAGATGTCTCTCAGCTAATCATCTGTGGATTTAATATTCTTTAGCATCTCAGCCATAATGCTCTCCAACTTTGACTATACAGCCTCCCCCTCACATGCATTAAGAGGCACATACAATCCTGCTTGGTCATTGCGGTAACCGTCATTCCTTCTCCATTCTCCCTCTCACTAATGACCTCGGCTTCTCTCTCTATAACCATTCTAGTTGTAATTGTCCCTGTATTGGTTTGGATCTTGGTTTTTATAACCTTGGAGCCAAGTTTCTTATCTAGACACTTGGGTGTCAGCTCGAAAACTCGCCACCTAATTGTCTAAAAAGTTTGCCTCCTCCTCAGAATCTGAGTGCTTAGGCCCTGGTTCATGTCTCTGTGTCCCCACTACATTAACTTTTATGGCTCTAGAGCCCATGATATGTTTCATGAGCAAGTCCAATGATGTGCACATATGGGCCAATTTCTATCCATTTCCTTCCTCCTTCCTTTGTTGGTCTGCACTCAAACCAACAACATATGTACCAGCTGCCGCTTTTGCTTCCCGAGTGTGCCATGGTCTGTTTGTTTTCTTCACTCTATCTAGAATAGTGGCAGCTTGCTCCCAAGTGTGGCTCATCAGTGCTCCTCCCACCATTGTGTCTGCTAAAACTTTAGTACTATTGTTCAGTGATCTATAAAAAAATATCCAACAAGCTGTCATTAGGAATTTTATGGTTTGGGAACTTGGTCAACTTCTTCTTGAATATCAACTAGGTTTCATGAAGTGCCTCAGTATTTAACTGTCGGAAATTACATATTTCATCCATAAGCTACAGCAAACTAGAGGGTGGAAAGAATCTTTCTAGAAAAGCTTGTTTAAGCTCCCTCCAATTGGTAATGGAGTCGTTGGGCCACTCCGATAGACATAAAGTGGCCTCCCTAGATAGAGAGAATGGGAAGATTCTTAGCCTTATTGCATCTTAGCTGACTCCGGGCAACCTGTACGCCTTGCATATTCCAACAAACTTTATTAAGTGCAGGTTGGCATCATCAACTATGTGGCCACAAAACACCACCTTCATGTTCAACATTTGAATCATGGTGCTAGTGATGTCAAATTTTTCCCTAGGAGGCAAAGTTGGTGGTATAATAGCTCCAATTGACCTGACTTAATCAATATAACACCCCAAAACTTTCTTAGACCAAATTCATACGTTGCATGAAAAACCACAAGAAACCAAAACAAATTTCTTTCTTAGACGACCCCCACAATGGACCGTTGGTGGAACCAATGGACCATTGTAAGTGGTCGTGGTTAGAAGCAGAATTTCTTCGAGGGGAAAAAATGAGTCATATGATGACCTATTGATTCCAACAATGGGTCGTCCTGTCATCCGTTGAATCCCAATTCAGAGGTCTACCAGACACCTTCCCTAAGACAATAGCAAGGAACAACGGCCCGTGGTATCCTCCAATGAGCCATTGTGACAACCCGTCATTCAGTTCTAGAACCCAGCCGTGTGAACCACAAGGGGATACAACGGCCCGATGATCCTACCAACGAGTCATATGACCCGTTGTCCCCGTGCCCAGTTTTCTTTCCAGACTCAACAGGAGGTATCAATGGCCCTTTGTTTCTTCCAACCGACCATTGTACCTAACCATAGGTCACCAGTGTGAAACTAGTTTCTGAACCTAGAAACCATGGCCAGATTCCACCGGCCATCGTTTCTTCTAACGACCCGTTCTGAGGCCCGTTGGTTCCTGTCGGCCAGATTTCATATTTAAATCCTAGGGTTATTTTTGTAAAATTCCACCTACCTAGTCCCTTATCTACGTTTCTTGGGATTCATTTAGAGGTTTTAGAAGGGGTAACGAACGGTTTCTTCCTATATTCCTTCTCTCATCCTCAAGAACAGAGCGTAGAGCTTCTCTGTAAGCAGAGAACAGAAACTAGGGCAGACATCAATCTTCTCAGTTTTTCTCAAAGATTTCCACCAGAGTTTATTTTGCATGTATGTGGGAATTTAGCAAGGAGATTGTTCTCCCCTTGCGTCCCCCAAAACTCTCTCTCTATTCACTTTCAGTCCTAACCCTAAGATTGCGAATTTGCAGATATTGTTATCGTTATTTGATTAACTAATACGGAATCCTACCCTATGTCAATTGTACCTATTTTCTACCTATTTGTGACTAAAATGATGCTTTCTCCATCAAACTAGAAATTCAGCCCTAGCTTTTTAAAGGCCATAAATTAGAATCCTACTTAAGCTTTGAATTCTTGAGAATTGTTTTCATGCTTCAGAGTTAGGGGCTTTTATACCGATTGTTTGTGTTAAAATCTCAGTTGCATGTATGTTATTTAGATTTGTCAGAAAGTTTATATACTTTGTATTTCTCAGAATTGTCAATTCAATTACAGTCCAAGTACTAGAATATTCACTGTTAATCAGAAATGTCAATTGATCAGTTTGACTATAGTATTTTCCCGAGGTGTTAGTGGTACCTCCCAGTTATAAGACTTAAACTCAAATTACAGTTATTTGGTCCACTAGGCGATCATGATATTCCAGTTATAGCCCTCACCAGCCCCAGGACCCTAGTTAAGTTATCAGTTTGTTCTCTAGACGGTTATGACGCTTCCAGATAAGCAACTCTGACAAATCTTAGAACTCAGTTTCCAAATCTGGTCCTATAAGACGCTCAGGGAACTCTCTAACAGTATCCCTAGGTCAGTATAGTGTTGGACCCCAGTATTGAGCTATCCGCTTCTCAGTAGTAGCAGTAATAGGACTTTCCTATGGTAGTAGGACTTAGAACCGAAAGGGCTAGGGTTCCAGCATACCCTGGCTCCAAAACTGCGTTGCAACTGTAGGTTTTATTTTCTTGGACTAACGACCCCTTTTGACAGTAATTTTCACAGTCCATGCCTTTATACCCTGACAAGGTATATTGGTTCCTACCGATGAGGTGTGTACATCGGACTCCACGGATAGCTCACATGGTTATATGTCGTTTATATGCTCTCCCACTAGTCAGTAAAGTTTACTCTCAAATTCTTCCATCTAGATGAGTTCAGTACAGTATTTCATAGTTAATACATGTTTATGACCATCAGTCAGGGTCACTTTTGACCATATCAGTCTATTATCAGTTGTATCAATTTTCAGCATTTCGATTGGTCGTTTCATGTCGTATCAGTTCAGTTACCAGTTTTATCATGTTTTTCATGTTTCTCTCACTTACTCAGTACATTTAAAGTACTGACGCATACTTTTATGCTGTATCATTTCATGATACAGCTGCAGGTTCTCAGACTCAGCACCGCTAGACGCCGCAGTTCAGATTCTCCATCTCAGCGATCGAAGTGTTAGTCCTCATTATATGAGGGAATTATTTTCTCGTTTTTAGTCATATGTTAGTTTCAGTTAGACGTACAGTTAGCTGGGGGCTTGTCCCAGTAACTCCTCGTTAGATGGCTTTCAAATAGACATGATTTTCAGATTTATCAGTATTACTCAAGTGTTTTGCACTTTATGTTTTCAGACTTGTCTTTCATAAATGTTTTATGATATTATTTAAAACATACATTTTGCATGTTTACTCAGAATGCTAGTGAATGAAAGACAAAGGGTGGACTTGGGGTCACTTGTGGCTTCATGTACCATGTTACATCCAGGGGTAGACTTAGGGTGTGACAAACTTGGTATTAGAGCCCTAGGTTTAGAGTATCCTTGGAATGTCTGAAGGTCACATCGAGTAGACTCCTTTTCATGGGTGTGAAGCGCGCCACACTTATGACGAGGAGGCTACGAGATGTTATTCGGAAAATTCCCTTTGTTCATATTCTTTATCGTGCATCAAAGTTCAATTCCATAAATGTCCTCTAATTTGTGCTCTACTTCATTTCAGTGAACCATGCCTCCCAGAAGAAGCAATGGAAGGAGGGTTGAAAATGCCAAAAGACCTGCCCCCGCAGCTCCTCAAGATGATTCAGTTTCTACCGCAGAGTTTAGAGCGGCCATTAAGTTACTGGCCCAAATCGTGACCAACCAAATGAATCAGAAGGTTGTGCCGGTGAACACGAATGGGTATACAGCAACGAAAAGGGTGCGGGAATTCACCCGTATGAACCCTCCATCATTACAGGGGTCTAAAGTAGGGGAGGACCCCCAAGAATTTGTAGATGAGGTCTGGAAGATTACCCGCATTATGGGTGTCAGCTCATCCGAGAGTGCTGACCTGGCTACCTATCAGCTTAAAGGGGTAGCCCAGGTTTGGTATGAGCAGTGGAAGAAGGGGAGGCTAGCGGAAGCAAGACCAGTGGAGTGGGAGGAGTTCCACATAGCTTTCCTGGACAAGTTTTTCCCTCGGGAGCTGAGGGAGGCTAAGATGGCAGAGTTTATAAACTTGCGACAAGGCAATAGGACAATGGAGGAGAATGCTCTTGAGCTTACCAAGTTATCAAAGTATACTCCAGAGATGGTGTCCAAGTCGAGGGCTTGCATTCTGAAGTTCATTAACGGAGTGAAGGACCGCGATACTAATCAAGGACATAGACCTCTCTAGCCTAATTGTTTATGCCTAGCAGATTGAGGCAGAGAAGTTGAAAGATATGGAACGTAAGAACAAGAGGGAAAGAATTGGTCATTCAGATTTAGGCCACCATAGATCTGGTGGTGGTAGCCGCCCGCAGCAGTAGCAACAAAAGGGGGCCCCAGCACATAGCTCAACCAGCGCCCCAACCTTTCGGTCCAACTAGGATCGAAGGGGTGGGTCATCTGGCACGTAGTCTCAAGCCCACAGTACAGTTGAACAGGTATCCAGTTTGGCCCAAGTGTGGCAAGAATCATTCTAGAGAGTGTCTATAGGGAAGAGAGGGTTGTTTTTGATGTGGACAGCTTGGGCATCGACTCAAAGAGTGCCCATCAGTAGGGCGGGGGAGATCACAATCCACTAACTCAGTAGCTCCAACTGGCCGACCAGCTCAACAGGCCAATTCATTAGGTACAGATGGCGGTCAGCACCAGAATCGTTTCTATGCTCTATCTTCTCGTCGGGATCAGGAAAGCTCACCTGATGTAGTTACCGGTATGTTACATCTCTTCCATCTAGACGTATATGCCCTCTTATATCTAGGAGATACTTTTTCATTCGTTACTCCATATATAGCAGTTTAGTTTAATATAAGTCTTAGGTCCTCTCAGAACCATTCTTAGTCTCCACCCCTGTTGGTGAGTCAGTTAGAGCCAGCCGGGTGTATAAAAATTGCCCAGTCTCAGTCCTGAACAAAGCAATTCAAGCTGATCTCGTAGAGATAGACATGGTCGACTTCGACCTTATTCATGGCATAGATTTCTTACACTCCTGTTATGCCTCAGTTGATTGCAGAACTAGAGTTGTCAAGTTTCAGTTTCCGAATGAACCAATGTTAGAATGGTGGGGCAGCAATTCAGCGCTCAAGGGTAGGTTTATTTCCTTCCTTAATGCCCAGAAGCTCTTTCCCAAAGGATGTCTATGTCATCTGGTTCAGGTCAAGGATTCCATCTCTGAGACCCTAGCTATAGAGTCAGTTCCAGTTGTCAGCGAGTTCCGAGATGTATTTTATGAAGATCTTCTCGGAGTTCCCCCTGAACGGGAGATAGACTTCGGAATAGATCTCCTCCCAGACACTCAATCCATCTCCATCCCTCCTTACCGAATGGCTTCAACCGAGCTTATGGAGCTGAAGGAAGAGTTAAAGGATCTTCTTGATAAGGGTTTTATCAGACCCAACATCTCTCCCTGGGATGCTCCAGTGCTATTTGTGTGTAAGAAAGACAGTACCCTCAGAATGTGCATGGATTACCATCAGCTGAACAAAGTCATAGTAAAGAACAGATATCCCCTACCTAGAATTGATAACCAGTTTCACCAACTTTAGGGAGCCAGTTGTTTCTCCAAGATTGATCTCAGGTCAGGGTACCGTCAACTAAGGGTTAGGGTGTGTGACATACCAAAATTAGCATTTAGAACTCGGTATGGTCACTACGAGTTTGTGGTGATGTCCTTTGGGTTAACGAACGCCCCAACAGCTTTCATGGATTTGATGAATAGGGTCTTCAAGCAGTACTTGGATACATTCTTCATTGTATTTATCAACGACATTCTGGTGTACTCTAGAAATGAGGAAGAGCATGCCAATCAAATAAGGTTAATATTACAGACCCTCAGAGATTGCCAGATATTCGCCAAGTTCAGCAAGTGTGAATTCTAGTTGAAGTCTGTGACTTTCTTAGGTCATGTGTTCTCAAGTGAGGGGATACAAGTAGATCCTCATAAGATAGAAGCAATGAAGTATTGTCCTAGACCTACCTCTCCTACTGAAATCAGGAGTTTCCTGGGCTTAGCAGGTTATTACCAACATTTTGTGGAAGGTTTCTCCTCCATAGAATATCATATGACCAAGTTAACCCAGATGAAGGTGAAATTTCAATGGTTGGATGAGTGTGAGAAGAGTTTTCAGGTGTTAAAGACTCAACTCACTACTGCACCAGTTTTGACCCCGCCAGAAGGAACAGATAGGTTGGTTGTATATTGTGACGCCTCCAGAGTTGGACTTGGTTGCATTTGATGCAGCGAGGCAAAGTGATAGCCTATGCCTCCAGACAACTCAAAGTCCATGAGAAGAACTATCTGACTCATGACATGGAGTTGGCAGCGGTGGTGTTCGCGTTAAAAATATCCAGACATTACTTATATGGAGGTCACATAGATGTATTTATTGATCATAAGAGTCTGCAGTATATGTTCAATCAGAAGGACCTAAATCTTCGTTAGAGAAGGTGGTTAGAACTATTGAAAGACTATGACATGAGCGTGTTATATCACCCGGGCAAGGCCAATATGGTGGCTGATGCACTAAGTAGAGTTTTTATGGGAAGCGTGGCTCATGTAGAAGAAGGCAAAAAGGAACTGGCTAAAGATATTCATAGGCTAGCTCGGTTGGGAGTGCAGTTGGTGGATTCTACTGAGGGTGGTGTAGTAATGAAGAGCGGGTCAGATTCCTCTTTAGTTGTGGAGGTTAAGTCCAGACAAGATGAAGATCCCATCCTACTTAAGATGAAGAAAGTAGTTCTTAGGAAAGAAATAGAAGCTTTCTCCAAAAAGGGTGATGGTGTGCTCCATTACCATGGTAGATTATGTGTACCGAATGTCATCGAGTTGAGACAACAGATATTGGCTGAAGCGCATAGTTCTAGTTATTCCATTCACCTTGGTGCTACTAAGATGTACCGTGATTTACGGGATATTTACTGTGGAATGGCATGAAAAGAGATATTGTTGAATTTGTAGCTAAGTGCCTGAACTGCCAGCAAGTAAAGGTAGAACACCAAAGACCGAGAGGTATGACTTAGGATATCAGTATACCCACATGGAATTTGGAAGAAATATACATGGACTTCATTACGGGTCTACCTCGAACTCGTTGGCAACATGACTTTATCTGGGTGGTAGTAGATCGGATGACTAAGTCAGCACATTTCCTCCCAGTCAAAACCACAGATTCAGCTGAGGATTATGCTAGAATTTATATTCAAGAGCAAGTCATACTGCATGGGGTCCCCTTTTCCATTATTTCAGACAGAGGTACCTAATTTACCTCTTACTTCTGAAGTCTTTTTAAAAAAGACTAGGTACCCAGGTCAAGCTCAGTACATCTATTCACCTGCAAACAGATGGATAAGCTGAGAGGACCATTCAAACCATAGAAGATATTCTAAGAGCATGTGCAATCGATTTTAAGGGTAATTGGGATGACCATTTGCCTCTTATCGAGTTTGCGTACAACAACAGCTATCACTTTAGCATTCAGATGGCCCCATTTGAGGCATTATATGGTAGGCGGTGTAAATCCCCTATAGGGTGGTTTGAGGTTGGAAAAGCTACCTTGATAGGGCCAGACTCGGTTCATGAAGCAATGTAGAAAGTTCAGCTCATGAGAGGAAGGTTGAAAACAGCTCAGAGCCGTCAGATATCTTATGCCGATGTACGGAGAAGAGAATTGGAGTTTGCAGTTGATGACTGGGTATACCTGAAAATTTCTCCCATGAAAGGGGTGATGAGATTTGGGGAAAAGGGAAAGCTCAGTCCACGATATCTGGGACCCTATAAGATTCTGAGGCGGATTAGTAAAGTGGCCTATGAGCTAGAGTTACCTTTAGAACTAGCAACAGTACACCAAGTTTTCAATGTGTCACTTCTGAAAAGTGCATTGGTGATCCAACTTTAGTAGTGCCATTGGACAGTGTGGGGATAAAATATAGTCTCACATATAAGGAGGAGCCAGTCCAGATCCTTGACCGTCAGGTTCGTAAGCTGAAGAATAAGGAGATAGCTTCTGTCAAGGTACTATGGAGAAATCAGAAAGTTGAGGGAGAAACATGGAAAGCAGAAGCAGACATGATGGCCAGAAACCTCACTTGTTCCCTCCTAGTTCAGACTCATAATCAGGTACTAAATTCCTTCTTTGTACTCTAGTCATCTCCTTACTCATCGGCCTTATTAGATTTTATGCGTGCATTGTAGTTGCATCAGCTCAGGTAGAACGGTTAAGTTAGTTCGTAGTCAGTTACTCCTATAAAAATCGGTCATAGCCTCAATTTTAGGAATCTGAGCTCTTTTCCTGGTTTTGGTATTCATTCGAGGACGGATGATCCCAAGGGGCAGATATTGTAACACCCCGAAATTTTCCTAGACCAACTTCAGATGTTTCATGAAAAACCACAGGAAACCAAAAAAATTTCTATCTTAGATGAACCCCACAAAGGGCCGTTGGTGGAACCAACGGACCGTTGTAAGTGGTCGTGATTACAAGAAGCCTTTCTTCGAGGGGAAACAACGAGTCATAGGACAACCCATTGATTCCAACAACGGGTCGTCCTGTCGTCTATTGAATCCCAATTCGAAGGTCTACCGAACCCCTTCCCCCGAGACAACGGGGGGGGGGGGAGCGGCCCGTGGTAGCCTCCAATGAGCCATTTTGAAAACCCGTTGTTCAGTTTTAGAACCCAGTCGTGTGAAGCATGAGGGCATACAACAGCCCGTTGGTCCTACTAATGAGTCGTTGTTATCACCCATTGTCCCCATGCCCAATTTTCTTTCCAGACTCAACGGGAGGTATCAACGACCCATTGTTGTTTCCAATGGACTGTTGTACCTAACTGTGGGTCACTAGTGTGAAATTAGTTTCTGAACCTAGAAACCACGGCCAGATTCCACCGGCCGTCATTTCTTCCAACGACCCATTCTGAGGCCCGTTGGTTCCTGTCAGCTAGATTTCAGATTTAAATCCTAGGGTTATTTTTGTAAAATTACACCTACCTAGTCCCTAAATGACGTCGTTTAGGATTCATTCATAGGTTTTAGAAGGGGTAACCAACAATTTCTCCCCATATGCCTTCTCTTATCCTCAAAAAATAGAGCGTAGAGATTCTCTGGAAGCACAAAACAGAAGCTAGGGCAGACGTCAATCTTCTCAGTTTTTCTCAGAGATTTCCACCAATGTTTCTTTCGCAGGTATGTGAGAATTTAGCAAGGAGATTTTTCTCCCCTTGCGTCCCCCAAAACTCTCTCTCTGTTTACTTTCAGTCCTAACCCTGAGATTACCAATTGGCAAATATGGTTATCGTTCTTTGATTAACTCATGTGGAATCCACCCTATGTTAATTGTACATATTTTCCACCAGTTTGTGACTAAAATGATGCTTGTTCCATCAAACTAGAAATTTAGCCCTAGCTTTTGAAAGGCCAGAAATTAGAATCCTGCTTAAGCGTTGAATTCTTTAGAATTCTTTGCATTCTTCAGAG
This sequence comes from Datura stramonium, assembly GCA_018107945.1. Taxonomy (NCBI): domain Eukaryota; kingdom Viridiplantae; phylum Streptophyta; class Magnoliopsida; order Solanales; family Solanaceae; genus Datura; species Datura stramonium. The sequence continues at coordinate 10,384 of JACEIK010002684.1, forward strand.
TTAGGGGCTTTTATACTGATTGTTTGTGTTAAAATCTCAGTTACATGTGTGTTATTCAGATTAAGTTTGAAAGTTTATATAATTTGTATTTCTCAGAATAGTCAGTTCAATTGCAGTCCAAGTACTAGAATATTCAGTGTTAATCAAAAATGTCAGTTGATCAGTTTGACTATAGTGTTTTTCCGAGGTGTCAGTGGTACCTCCCAGTTATCAGACTCAGACTCAGATTACAGTTATTTGGTCCATTAGGCGGTCATGACATTCCAATTATAGCTCTGACCAGCCGAGGACCCTAGTTCAGTTATCATTTTGTTCTCTAGACGGTTACAATGCTTCCAAATAAGCAGATCTAACCAGTCTTAGAACTCAGTTTCAAAATCTGGTCCTATAAGACGTTGAGGGAACTCTCTGACAGTATCCCTGTGTCAGTATAGTCTTGGACCCCAGTATTGAGCTATCCACTTCTCAGTAGTAGCATTAATAGGACTTTCCAGTGGGAGTAGGACTTAGCACCGAAAGGGCCGAGGTTCCAGCGCACCCCGACTCTAGAACTACGTTGCAACCGTAGGTTTTATTTACATGGCCTAAAATCCCCTTTTGAAAGTGATTTTCACAATCCATGCATTTATATCCTGACAAGGTATATTGGGTCCTATCGATATGGTGTGTACATCAGACTCTATGTTTAGCTAACGTGGTTATATATCGGTTATAGCCTCTCCCACTAGTCAGTACAGTTTACTCTCAGATTCTTTAGTGCAGTATTTTAGACTCGGTATTTTAGACTTAGGACATGCCTATGACCATCAGCCAGGGTCACTTTTGACCATATCAGTCTGTTATCAATTGTATTAGATTTCGGTTGGTCGTTTCATGTCGTATCAGTTCAGTTACCAGTTCTATCATGTTGTTTATGTTTCTCTCACTTACTCAGTACATCAAAGTACTGACGCATACTTTTATGTCGTATCATTTCATGATACAGTTGTAGGTTCTCAGACTCAGCACCGCTAGACGCCGCAGTTCAGATTCTCCATCTCAGCAATCGAAGTGTGAGTCCTCATTATCCGAGGGCATTATTTCTAGTTTTTAGTCATATGTTAGTTTCAGTTAGACTTAGAGTTAGCTGTGGGCTTGTCCCAGCAACTCCTTAGTTAGATGGCTTTCTGATAGAGATGATTTTCAGATTTATCAGTATTACTCAAGTGTTTTGCACTTTATGTTTTCAAACTTGTCTTTCATAAATGTTTTATGATATTATTTAAAACTTCCATTTTGCATGTTTACTCAGAATGCTAGTGAATGAAAGACCAGGGGTTAACTTGGGATCACTTGTGACTTCAAATACCGTGTTACATCCAGGGAGTAGACTTGGGGCGTGACAGTCAATGTCCAGGTCATCCTCATAAATGAATTGAGGGGCATATCTTTAGCCTCTATTGCTCTTTCCATGGCGACCAGCATTGACACATCTCAAGCATCATCGGCTTCTTGAAGTGCAGCTTGTTGTACTAGCTCGGCTTTCCTAGCTTCTTCAACAAGACAAGCATTTCTCTGCTCTTGGTTGTCCGTCCTTCACATTGTTCTTTCAAGTTTGAGATCCAAATGAATCAGGGAGTTTTCACTCCGTCGAGTACTTGATATTCACCAAATGACAACCTGTAGTTGTCAAAAAAAACATAATTAAGGAAATAACAACCAAAAGTTAAATAAAAGAAATTAATCTAATCTTAAACGTATTCCCCGGCAACGACACCACTTTTTGATAACGGTCAAACTCACACTTTTTGGAAAAGTATAAAGTGGACGTTGTCAATAAAGAATCCAACAAAGAGGTTGGGGTCGAACCCATAGGAAATAAGGTAAGACCTAGACTAGTGTCTGTACTTAAACTTATTGGTAAGTTATTTCCAAATTAGGCAGTTTAAATAAAAACGATAATAACACAAGATCATAATAATGGTTATTATTAAGATTTGCAAATAACTAGGATAAGTGTTCCCAATGGATTCATAACTACTTGGGGTATACACATGTGATCAATCCCAATGCTAACTTATAGAACTGATAACTAGGGTTCATCCAAATGACTGGTTCAGCCTTATTGGATGACTATACTAAATTATTGGGTCAAGTCTCATTAGCCATTTCAAACTAACTGTTATCAATATGTCCAAAATTAACCTTTCTGCGACTGCAGCTCAAGTCATACAATGATTATAAAAATCAAGGCTTTGTTGTAATTCTCTTTTCCTAATCTCTACTTCTGTAGATTCAAGCAAGTAAAGAATTCGGGCAAGTCCTAACATTGCGAACCGTTAAGAATATTTAAAGATGAAGAGAACACAATACAAACGTTTAGCATTAGTTTTGAATCACATTTTTCAACCCTATTTTGTTGATTCCCCATGGTTCCCACAACCCTAGTTGTGGAGGTTTTAGCCTCTCATGATTGCAAGATTGTAATTAACATTCATAGATAAGCACATAATTAAATACTTACAACAACAATTGGAAGAAAACCTGCTTTTAATATTGACGAACAAAATCAAGAACAATTGATAAAACCAAGTGTTGATCTCAAGAATTGCTCTCCGAAACTTGATAATAATTCATAAATAATACTTCTCTCAATGTAATCACACGTATACTGCCCTCTCTCTTACTTAAACAAAATATAAAAGGTATTTATACAGACATCAGAAACCTTTTTGTATGCTAACAGAAAATTTTCTGTATCTGGCATCGATTCGTCCTACGCTAATCATACGACCCATAATAGGATTGTATGGGTCGTACCTGCCTCTCATACATCCCTTGGCTGCTGCAGAATTGACTAAGTGTGGGCAAATGGTACTATTCATACCATGGTCCTATGAGTGGTACAATCCATCAGTGGTTTGGCCCTGAGAACTTTGACATCTTCTGAAGTTTTCTTTGAGTGTTGTGGTATGCTTCGTACCTTGCTCCTACGACTCGTACTTGCTTGTTGCATCTGGAGTTCTGCCATGTCTTTAAGAATCACTAAAGCTTCCCATGGATCATTGTACTGGTCGTAAGTAGATGTTACAATCTATGGGTTCCACCCGTACTAAGAGACTGCTTGTGCAAATTTTCTCTAAAGATTTTCATGACTCTAGTTACAGCTTGTATCATCTGGGTACGGCTCGTACAGAGAGTTTTACTATTCCTTCACATTGTTTCAGCCTTCTGAGTTTAGTCTCAGTACGACTTGTACAATCCAGGTATGGCTCGTACTAGGGTTATTACTTGCTGATTTTCTGCATTGTTATGTATCTTTTGCACATTTTTTCTCCAATATATATTTTCCCTAAAAACAAAGTTAAAGCACCTCATATTCATATAATAATATCTAAATCCATGCTATTTTCTCAATTTTTGTCATGACCTGAACATAGGCCTGGACGAGAAAAGGGACAAGGAGCCCCGGGAGACTCTAAGTCGACCTATGGCGTGAACCTACATCTAACTCAATCAAATAAAGTGGAAGACTTAACATAAAAACATAGCATAAGTCTAATCGTAACATAACATCGGAACCGAAATTTACATAATCCATGATAAGCTGATTACAACGTATAGTCTTAAAGCCTCTAACATAATTGATGGGTTGATTGGACAATGCCCCCAACTGTCCCAATAAGACTGAAAACTTGAAATACAAGATAATTGGAAATGAGTAGTCCTCGAGAGATAAGGACTCACTATTGAAACTAAATGCTAACTCCGTAGGATTGTCTACTGACAGGGCTGAGTTTGGAGATCAAAAACTGTATCATAAAATGATACAACATAGAGATGCGGCCAGTTCGTGGAGTGTACCGAGTTTGCAAGGTAAGTAAAACCGCGTAAGTAAGTAAAATCATTTAAAACATTCCTAATATAAAACATAATCAAAATAAGAATTTCAGAGTAGGGGTTGCATGCTATTTTCTAAAATGATGATCTGAACATAACTGAACATCATATCTTAATCGAATGACCCAAAGCTGAAATCTGATTATCATAAGTAAAATTGTACATTAGGTCAAACCTTCTTTAGAACACACACACACACACACATATATATATATATCATGACTGTTAAACATGCATAACTAAAATCATGAGGAACAATGGGAGACTCTTCATATAACCGACATTACCACAATACAGCTTATGTGGTCCCGACTATCACACTTAAGTGGAAAAAGACATCCAAAGCCTTGCTAGGGCTAAGCACGCTACTATGATATCGATATCAAGATGAAGGCCCCTTGGGGAAAGGGAAATCTCAGAAAGGAGGTCTCAAATAATCTGATCATACCTACGTTGCCGCGTAGTTCTGAGGCATAGGGTAGACTGACCCTTTGCCTACTCGGTTCTAGACACTACTCCCAAAAACATGAATATGCTCTCCATCATTTTTCAATGAAGATGACCATCGTGTAGTGACAAAGCTGAGTAATCATGTACATATAAAACCTAAAATCATACATGAGAACCCTTGGCTCAAACCACACCACAAGTTGAACATAATTGGGAGTCTTGAATCCAAAACCATGCGATAAGCTAATTAACTTGAAATCATACATCATACTTGAAAATATGGGTTTTTCCAATACTTAAACATGCTTGGAAATACTTGATTCACTTGAAAACACGATCATAGACATGGGTAACTTTAAAACATGTTTGTCATCATAAATATCTCATCATACTTGAACATACATCATAAATCTCAACTTTCATGAACTTATCATGGATGGGCATTATAATTTATAAACCTTGAAAACATATTATAATTGAAAACAATATAAAACTTGCCCATGAATCATAATTCAATTATAGAAACATGCTTAGATCATACCCATGGTAGAAACTTGGGAAATTCATGCATTAGGTTAAAACCTCATAGGATCAACATATAGATTTTCATGAATTAG
>JACEIK010002684.1:27935-69166 GCA_018107945.1 Datura stramonium
GTCTTTCCCCGGGCCTTTTCCTAGCATGTATGGCATTCTAAAACTCTTAACCAACATGCGAGTAGGCCATCTACATGTCGAGAATTTACGGGGTGTAACATGGAACCCCGGTCCGCTCAGTTCTAAGTCCTACTCCCAGTAGATATTTCTAGATTGACTATTAAGTTGATAGGTCGAAATTGGGGCCAAAGACTAGTCAGGAACACCTATCTAGAGGAACCTTGAGAGTCCTAACCTATCAGATTCTATAATAGGGTTCTATGACTGGCCAGAGCATGCGTATCTGGAAGCGTCGCGACCGTCTAAAGAATAATATTTAATTTGAGTATGGGGTCCTAAGGCTGGTCAGAGCTGCTTAACTGAAAAGTCATGACCACCTAAATAACCACTAAAACTGGTACTTAGTCTAGTTCTTATAACTGGGAGGCACTACTGACACCTCGAGAATTTCTGTAGTCAAACTAATCAATTAACATTCCTTGTTGATGGAAATATAAAGAATTTTGGGGACACAAGGGAATAATTGTTCCCTTGTTGAATTCCCACATACTCGGTGATGGAAATCCTTGAGGGAATTCCTTGGGAAATCACTCTTTCTAAATTTTGCTCTGAGCTTTTCTGAGAAGGACTTTACACTTAACTGATGAGAGATGAGAAAAGAATGAGAGAAATCATTGGTTTTCCCCCTCTAAAACCCCTGATTTGACCCAAAACGATGTAGTTTAGGGACTAAGTAGGTGGGGAATTACAAAAGTAACCCTGGGATTTAAATCTAAAATCTGATCGATAGGGTCCCAACGGGTCACTCAACAAGTCGTTGGGACCTTCCGTTTATTCACTGCCTGGGGCTAGAAGTCACTAGACCTAGCAACGGGGGTCGCCATAACTCATTAGATGAACCAATGGGTCATTGGTTCCTCTTGTTGATATTGGGTAAGGAAAACTGGAAGGCCAAGCAACGGGTGATTGAAAGACTCATTGGTTGAACCAATGGGTCGTCGCGTCCAGTCGTTGGGTTCACTTGGGGGAATTTTTCTAAAAATGCCTAAGTTGAAATAGCGACACTGAGAACGATTGTTTCCTTTCGTCTCCATTGGAAGGGGGATTTCAAAGACTCCACCTGACGACTCTCACAACGGGTCGTTGTTTTTGACAACGACTCGTTGGTTGAGTCGTTGGGTCCTGGGAAGGATTTCTAGACTGGGGAAACCATGACTGATAGGACAAATCATTGTTTCTCATAAAGGGTCATTCTTTGTCTCATTGGTTCCCAAGTGGCCAAGACTTGGAGACCACGATTGACACAACGAGTCGTTAGAGCTGACCACTACTCGTTGTCCCAGTTGTTCTGAGAAAATTGTTTTCTTGTTTTTCTACTGCATCTTTCTTGAAATGTCTAAGTATAGTCTAGGAAAATTTTAGGGTGTTACAATATCTCCCCCTTGGGATCATTCATCCTCAAATGAAGATTGAAACTGTAGTAAACTAGGAAAAGAACTGAGATTTCTAGACTGAGACTATGAGCTGATTTATGAAAGAGTAACTGACTCTGAACTGACTTAACCGTACTAACATAAATGATGCAACTAGAATGCACATAGGAAATCTAAATAAAGTTGATGAGAATGGAACTGAATAGAGTACTAGGGAGGAATTTAGTACCTGATGATTGAACTGAACTGGAAGGGAACAAGTGTGGGTATTTAGCCATCATATTTGCTTCTGCTTCCCACATAGCTCCTTCTACATGTTGATTTCTCCATAAGACCTTGACTGAAACTACATCCGTTTTCCTCAGTTTACGAACCTGACGGTTAAGGATCTGGACTGGAACCTCTTCATCTGAGAGACTATCTTTCACTCCAATGCGGTCCAAAGGCACAACTAAAGTTGGATCACCGATGCACTTCTTCAATAGTAACACATGGAATATTGGGTGCACAGATGCCAATTCTGAAGGTAATTCCAGCTCATAAGCTACATTGCCAATTCGCCTCAGAATTATGTAGGGTCCCACATATCTCGGACATAGCTTTCCTTTCTTCCCAAATCTCATTACCCCTTTCATGGGTGAAATTTTTAGATAAACCCATTAATTTACAGCAAACTCCAATTCTCTCTTCCTCACATCAACATAAGACTTCTGACGGCTCTGAGCTATTTTCAATATTTCTCGAATGACCTGTACTTTCTATATAGCTTCATGAACTGAGTCTGGCCCGATTAAAGTAGCTTTTGATCTTGGGCATAATTACATGCCCAAGTGCTATTTTATAGCTAAATTTAGTCATGTTTGTCTAATTATACACTTACATTCTTATGTGATTTTCTATAAATTTTGGTATACATTAACCAACATGATTAGTCCTTGTTTTGTAGGTGTAAAATGCATATGAGGGACTAAATAATGATGGGTGAAGTGAAGGAACGGAGTTGGAAGTGAATTGCAAAATATGGCAAGAAAACATGCCATGGCAAGGCTGGCCGCGCCAGGCAGCGTGCCACGCCATGCGTGTGCCGCACCCAGCGTCATGCCACGCCAACTCCATGCGCGTGAGATGCTGCACTCCAAGGTGCCTGCGCGCCAGTGACTGTGCCACGCCAGGAAAAGCTGCGTGCCACAGGCCGTGTCACGCTTTCCATCGTGCAGGACCAGCGCCGTGCCATGCCGGCTGTCGCGCCATCCCTCGGCCAAGCTACAATCAAGTGCAATTTCCAGTGGGCCTCCGTGTTACCTCCGTGGCAAGGAGGCAAATTGGTGCGTTCACCTCCGTGCCACGGAGCCATTCCATGACAGGCCAAAAATTGCGAATTCCTTATTTACTATAAATTAAACCCTTAGCTTCTAAAATCATTTGTCAAGAAATATTTTCTAAAAACCGTAGAGGAGCTAAGGGAGAAGTGAAGAACTCACCTAGGGTTCACTAATTTTACATTCTCTTTTACCTATTCTTGTAAGTACTCTACTTTAACGATATTTTTAAGTTTTCGTACGAACACGAGTGGCTAAAACCTTTCCTCTAGGGTTGAGGTCACGTGATATGATTGTAATGCATGAATTTATTTTGGTTTGAGCTGTTAATTGTTGTTTTGTCTTACATTCTTTATTATGGTTGTTTTTATGCTTGATCACCATCAAAACATACATGTTAAGCTAGGTAAAAGCTTGAGAGAGTAAACCTAGGCTAGAACAAGAGAATGTAGGGAGCAAGTTATTATCTTACGATATGATTTGCGGTTAGGATAGAAATTATACCTAATTTGCGTTGCTTGGTTGATAAAACGGGATGATAGCAAGACACCGGCTTAGAATTATCACTCCACCACTCGTAGAATTAGTTGTGAAGCTAAGTTAGGTTAAATTATTAGAGGTACGAAAGTCCCTAATCAAGAGCACAAACCCTGCAAACCACATCCATGTAGTTGAATTGCCAACGAACTAGGATGTCACATACCCGCTCAATGATGTAGTTGTGAGGCGAGTTTGTCGTGTTTAGAGGCTCGAGAGACCATGAACATTTAATTTTGAAACTATGTGAGACAACAATTGATAATTTCATACGTGAACCACTAAAAAGTGTAGCATTGCATGATTATCCGGCCTTAGCTCTAGTTGCTTCTTATACTGTTTCCATATTTTTTTTTGACCACCCCAAAACATAATTATAATTTGCCGAAAACTTCTATAATCAACACTTGTGAAGGTTAATCTTACACTTGAACTTGATAATTTTCTAAATCAGTCTAGTCTGCATGGGTTTGACATGCGGCTCTGAGAAGGGCCACTATATTACTTATACGACCGTGTATGCTTGCGTGTGCGCTGGGCACCAACAAGTTTTTGGCGCCGTTGCCGGGGAACTGGTGTAATTGGTGAATTTCTTATTTTGTGTTAGTGTCTATTTTTCTATGTGTTGAAATTTTTTTTATTAGTTTTAGATTTATTTTACTTTTGTTTTTAGTCTGATACCCTTTTTGACATGACATCATGGAACACAAATGGGTTGAATGGTGGATACTTATATTTTGGTGAGTCGTGTTTGAATTGTGGAGGACTCCACTTGTGGCAACACTGTCACACTTGCAGTATATGTGGTGGTCAAGATGGCCATTGGGATGGTTGTCCAAATGCTTATTCTCCTTCCCCGAGCTTCTGCTATGATCCTTCTGTTGTTTTTGATGAGTATAGGAATGATGAAAAGGAGGACTTGGAACACCAAGCTCAGATAGAAAACATGTTAAAACAAGTCCTTGAGCAAACATTAGCAATGAGGGAACAAATGGAAGTATTGGGAGTTCAGAACAAGGAAAATGGAGAGGCCTTAAAAATGATAAGCGCCAAGTTCATGGAGATGATGGCTGAGGCTGAAGCTTGCTTTGATTTGAAAGTAACGATCTTATGAAATATTTCAGAGGGACTACAAGGAGAAGAAAAAGGTGAGTTCTTGGAAGAAGTTCAACAGTTAGAAGCTCCTGAGAGTCCCCATGATGGTCTCACACATATGGCCAATCCAGTCATGAAAGGAGAGATAGAGTGTCCAAAACTATTTGACATTCATGTGGAGTTAGATGTTGACGTGGGAGAAGGTGTGCCACAAGTAAAAGAGGCCAAGATACGTAGTTTCAACTTTGAGGTGTATTGTACCCTATCTCGCATTTCGACATTAAGTTTGGTTGACAACCTAGAAATATAGTCTTCCAAGTTTGTAGAGAAAGGTCTAGAGGAGGAACAAGCCTCGTATATTTTGAAATTTGCCGATTCGGAGACAAAATGACTTCACTTTTCACGCAGGCCAATAAGTGCCAGAGGCGACATTTACTACTTGGTCCTTTAATTTTTTCACCACCACCCCCGGAGCATAAGAGGAAACTCTGGAGAAGAAATTAGGTGATTCATATCTCAAAGTGGAGGAAAAAGTAGAAACTTGATGCGTCGTGCCGTGACGTAAAATTAGGCGTCAAGGCGGAGGCAACCCAAGGGTACCACAATCTCAATGTTAATTTCTTTCATTTGTGTTCATTTTGTTTATTGTCATCTTATTGTTGTTTTTGGTGGAGATTTAAGAAGCAAACTTGGAGGGGAAGTCTCGAGCACCCTTGGAGGAGGAAGCTAAAGAGCATGAAGAAGAAAGAGCAACAATACCCACTTGTTCAAAAATGAAGAAAAACATGTTGCTAGCTAGGCCTCGAGGCCCTGTGAGTATTTCTAATTTTTGAATTTTAATTAGATGATTTGGGGACATAGCATGATTCAAGTGTAGGGTGAGGGAAATTTCAAAAATTTTGTGCTTAATGATTTCGGGTGAATTTAGTGCTTGATAGGTATTGGTCAGAGGAAATTCTTTGGAGTTACATGATTCACCCACCCGTTGGTTTTTCTTTTCTGGGCTCCTTCAACGGGGGCACTTTGAATCAAACAATAAAAAATTTTCTTTGTTTGTACATAACTGTTGCTATTCATAGTTAGGGACTATTCCCGATGATGGATGGATGATCACCGTCTTGAGGGAAAATTAGTCAATAGGTTTTGGTTTTTGAACTTACCTAATTGATGGAATGATGTTCTTGTTATGTCCTATACATGATTGTAATATGCTGTGGTTAGTGTTGAAGCATGTAAGAAGTTATATAACTCTGCTTGAGACACCTAGGCTCTTGAATGTGACTCAAAATAATTGAAGCTGAATCTGAATTCTTGTGATTAGCTGAGTTAAGAGTCTCAATTTGTCTTAAATTGAGTATGTGCTGTGAGTGTGAGTTTTCGAATATTCCATACTATTGTGTAGTGTCTAGAACTCTCCTGGTGTATACAAAACGAAATGAAGGATGTAGATTGTAGGGAGATGATTTAGGCATTTCTTTGAACGAGCTTCAATTTTTATCCTCGCTTTTCCTACATTGAATGTCCTGATCCTAGTTGTTCCATTGAGCCTAAGCCTATTCTTTTGATAGCTGCAACATAAGCTTAACTTTTCTTCAATAGGCTTGAAGTTGCCCAAAACTCCTAAGTTCTTAAGTGAAAAATCCAAAAGAGTAAAGGAGTGAGAATCGTGAACAAGAAGGAAAATAACGGCCAAGGGAGCTGAGGAAAGGATTAGACGTGCATTTTTTTGATAATGCTTGAGTATTGGTAGGAAGTAAGAGAACAAATGAATGAAAAAGTTGCTTAAGTATTCTGTACTAATAAGCTAAGTGCGCCTAAAGTAATGGGAAACAAAATAGGAAATTTAAGAGTGAAAAGAATGAAGGTGAAGTAAGAGAAGAGATTTCCGTAATGAACGCGTGATGCATTAAAAGCGATTGGGGAAGATAGCCAATATTACTAGCAAGAATAGTGCCTACCCGTCCCTTAGCTTACATTACTTACCCGATAAGTCCTAATTTGATCTTACGTTCAGACATCCTTAAATTGTGGAGTAAAACACTAAGGGCAAGCTTATGGATCACACGTAGCATGTGAATTCTTAGCATAGTGAGCTTAATTTTATCTATCATACCCATACACGTTTATAATTTGAAAATTTGTAAGTTAAAACTTGAAAATCCCTCTTGTTATGAGGGCACATGTTTAATGCAAGATAAAATTCATGTTGGATTTCTGGATCGGTTGATTTGCATGAGTTTGTTGATATTGAGAGTCGATTATCGAGGATAGGATGTCTTAACATAGTCATAGTTTCTTTTGATGGTTACACTGTGCATGCAATATTTTTAACTTGCCCATCGAAAAACAATCGCTGTAGCCATAGTTTTAATTGTCTTGCTTCAATTATCTATGTTTGATTCTTCATGTGCATGAGAAGTACAGAGTTGTTCAAGGAAGAACAAGGCTTTAAGTGTGGGGTAGTGATATTGAGCATAATTACGTGCCCACGTGCTATTGTATAGCTTAATTTAGTCATGTTTGTTAACTTAATTTACATTCTTATATGATTTTGTAAATTTTTGTATACACTAACCAACATGATTAGTCCTTGTTTTGTAGGTGTAAAATGCATATGTGGGACTAAATAATGATGGGTGAAGTGAAGGAATGGAGTTGGAAGTGAATTTCAAAAGATGGCAATAAAACATACCATGGCAGGCCGGCCCGCGTCAGCAGCCGCCACGCTACATGCGTGTGCCGCGCCTGGCTAAGGCCACGCCAAGGCCATGCACGCGAGATGCCGCACTCCAAGGCGCCTGCACGCCCGTGACCGTGCCACGCCAGGCATCACACGCCACAAAGCCGTGTCACACCGGCCATCGCGTTGCAGACTGACCGTGCCATGCCGCTTGTCGCGCCATGCCTCTACTTAAGCTACACCAAGTGCAATTTCCAAAGGCCTCCTCGCTTACTCCTCCGTGGCACCTGAGGCAAATTGGTGCGTGCACCTCCATGCCATGGAGCCGTTCCATGACAAGCCAAAAATTGCGAATTCCTTATTTACTATAAATTAAACCCTTAGCTTCTAAAATCATTCATCAAAATATTCTTCAAAATCGTAGATGAGCGAAGGGAGAAGTAAAGAACTCACCCAAGGTTCACTAATTTTACATTCTCTTTTACCTATTCTTGTAAGTACTCTACTTTAACGATGTTTTTAAGTTATTTTACGAACATGAGTAGCTAAAACCCTTCCTCTAGGGTCAGGAGGCCACATTATATGATTATGAATACATGAATTTATTTTGGTTTGAGATGTTAATTATTGTTTTGTCTTAGCATTTTTTGTTATAGTTTTTGTTATTCTTGATCACCATGAAAACATACATGTTATTCTAAGTAAAAGCTTGAGAGAGTAAACCTAGGTTAGAACAAGAGAAACGAGGGAGCAAGTTATTATCTTATGATATGATTCTATGCTGGGGAGAGAAATTATACCTCTAATTTTCCTTGCTTGGTTGATAGAACGGGATAATAGCAAGACATCTTCTTAGAATTGTCACTCCACTACTTGTAGAAGTAGTTGTGAAGCTAAGTTAGGTTAAATGATTAGAGGTAAGAAAGTCCCTAATCAAGAGCACACAAACCCCGTAAAACCACATCCATGTAGTTGAATTTCCCAATCTAACCAGGATGTCACATCCCTGCTCAACGATGTAGTTGTGAGGCTAGTTTGTCGTGGCTTGTGCTCGAGACCATGAACATCGCATTTTCGACTATGAAAACAATTGATAATTTCATACATGAACCACTAAAAACCGTAGCATTGCATGATTATCCTACTTAGCTCTAGTTGCTTCTTATACTATTTCCGTGATTGTTTTGTGACCACCTAAAACTTAATTAAAATTTATCAAAAACTTCTATAATCAACACTTGTGAAGGTTAATCTTACACTTTAACTTCTGATACCTCTACTAAATTGGTCCTCGGCCCCTCATGGGTTCAACATCCAACTCTTAAAAAGGTCCATTGTATTATTTGTACGACCGCGTACGCTTGCGTGTGCGGCTGGATGCCAACAAACCTTCACTCAACTCAAACCATCCAATAGGAGATCTATACCTCCCGCCATACAATGCCTTAAATGGGGCCAAGTGAATACTGGAGTGTTAGCCGTTGCTGTAAGCAAAACTCGATTTGGCATCGTGAAAGTGATCATCCCAACTTCCTTGAAATCGATCACGCATGCTCTCAAAATATCTTCTAGGGTCTAAATAGTTCACTCCGCCTTTCCATCCGTCTCGCGGGTGAAAAGTCGGCCGAGCTTGACTGGTGCCAAGTCCCTTCGAAAAGACTTTAAATGCAAGGTGAACTAGCACTTCCTGTCTCGAGATAATGGATAATGGCACCAATGAAGTCTAGCCAACTCCCCGATATAAATCCTAGCATAGTCCTCAACCGAATCCGTAGTTTTAACTAGGAGGAAGATTGCCGACTTAGTCATCTGGGTCTACTATTACCCATTGAATCATGCCGCGACAGTCCAAGGAATACTCGTAATAAAACTATATTCAATTCCTCCCACTTTCGTGTGGGTATGCCGATATCTTGAGTCATACCTCCCGGTCTCTCGTGCCTACTTTGAAGGCTAGCAGTTCGGGCACTTAGTTACAAGTTCTGTGATGTCTCTTCATGTCGTTCCACTAGTAAATATCCTGTAAATCGTGGTACATTTTAGTAGCACTAGGGTGGGGAGGGAGACAGTTGTGTGCTTCAAACAAGATCTACTATCTCAAATTACATCACGTCCGATACACATAATATGCCCTAGTAATGGAGCACATCATCTCCCCCTTGAGGAAGGCCAACTTCTTTTCTAATAACCACTTCAAGCTTAAGTAATATGGGATCTTTATTCTGGGTTTGACTTAAATTCAACAACCAAAGAGGAATCTGACCCACTTTGCATTACCACTCCATCTCAATCGAGTCAACTAGCCGCACTCCTAACCGAGCTAGTTTCCAGGGAATATCCTTCACAGCTTCTTTTCTTCCCCTCTTCAACATGGTCCACGCTTCCTATAGATACTTTGCTTAGGGCATCCCCCACTACATTGGCTTTTCCCGGGTGATATAGCACGCTCATTCATAGTCCTTCAACAACTCTAACCACCTTTCTATGACAAAGATTTAGATCCTTCTCGACCGAATACATACCGAAGGCTCTGTGACTAAAGGAAAACATCTACCCGAGCCCCGTAGGTGATAGTGTCTTCATATTTTTAACGCAAACACCACCTCGAAACTCCAAGTGATAAGTCGGATAATTCTTTTCATGAAATTTGAGTTGTCTGAAGGCGTAGGTTATCACCTTGCCCCGCTAAATCAGAACACAACCGAGTCCAACTTTGGAAGCGTCGCAATATACTACAAACCTATCTCGATCCTTCCCGTAGGATCAACACCGGAGCGGTAGTAAGCCAATTTTTTAACTCTTGTTTCTCGCACGCATCTTACTAATGAAATTTCACATTCTTCTAAGTCGCCTTGTCGCAGGGGGTGATATAGAAGAAAAGCTTCCACAAAGCACGCAGAATACCTAGCTTGACCAAAGAAACTTCGATTTCGGCTGGGGAGGCAACCGTGCCAGTTTTTACCGTTGCTATCTTCATATGATCAACTTGAATACCCTTACTAGAGACCACATGACCTTTAAAAGTCGCGAACTTCAACTACAATTTGCATCATTCGAACTTGGCTAACAACCTGGGGTGTTCTCAAGTGTCTAAAGCACTATCCTCAAATGAGAGGCATGCTCTTCCTCATTTCTCGAGTATACCAGAATGTCAGTTAATAAATATAATGACGAATATATCTAGATACTAATACTTGAAGAATCGCATCATCGTGTCCATAAAGTTGCGGGCATTTCGAGTCCGAAGGACATAACTACTGCAACTCGTAGTGACCATACCGAGTCCCGAAAGTCAGCTTTTGGTATGTCACACTCTCCGACCCTTAATTGATGATACAATGAAGAACATATCCAGATGCTACTTGTGAATATGGGTTTTCCAATACCAAAACATACCGGGAAATACTTGATTCACTTGAAAACATGATCATAAACATGGGTAACTTGAAAACATGCTTTTCATCATAAATATCTCATCATACTTGAACAACATCATAAATCTCAACTTTCAAAACTTTTCATGGATGGAATTTAATTTATAAAGCTTGAAAAACATGATTATAATTGAAAATAATGTAAAACTTGCCTAAGGAATCATAATTTAATAATAGAAACGTGCTTAGATCATACCCATGATAGAAACTTAGAAATTCATGAATTAGGGTAAGACCCCATAGATCAACATATAGATTTTCATCAATTAGAGAGGGGCTGGGCATGGTGTGAAAAATTCACCCATTCATAACCTTACATACCTGATAAGAAATGATTTTACCACTCCGTGATTGCCTAATGAAGAACTTAAGAAAACTTAGTTGAATTAAGCTTGATCACCTCTCAAGCTCTAAGTTTGCATGCATGAAGGAATAGCCTATAATGAAATTACCCTCTTAAAACTCACTATTCATAGCTTAAAACGATGTATTTTAGGCCTTAGGATTATAGGAATTATGGAAAAGCCTTACAAATAGCAGGAAAATAGACCGCGCCCCAATGGTGGACTGGATAAGTTATTACTCGACAACGAGTCATCAGTCTCCGCTGTCAATGGGCACATGCCACTTTTTCCTCAAGGGGTCCTGGCGAGCGACCTAATGACTTGTTACCGGTGACCGCACTCGTGGTCACCTCTCAAGCACTCTACCCCAAGACATCAAGTCATTAAAAACCGCCGACAACAACTCACCCAAAAAATCGTGGTGTCCGGCTACGCACTGGGGTCCACCGTGGGGACACTGCCAACTCAACCTTCATCCTTCAACCGCTCTTTGACCACGGTAATCTAACGACTTGTAGGGTCGACCATGACTCATGGTAACTCTCGTGGTCACTCCACTTTGAAATTTTCGTGCAATTCAACACTCCTCACCACAAGTAACTTAACGACTCGAGGTCAACCCGATGGGTCAAACATATGACTCGTTCGTTATCCGGTGCAAAAATTCTATCTTCTCCATTTTAACTTCCGTGTCCGATCTTAAGGCCTTGGGGTATAATAGTTTTAAGCGTCGTAAAGTGAATAAAGCTCACAACACATCAAATTTGTATTATGAAGACGCAGTTGTCGCTATCTTATATAGGGAGGTCCACAAGCCGAGATCCAAGGAGATTGTGTTTGTGAAGGTCCAAGGGAGAAATCGTCCCGTGAGGAGGCCGCCGGGGAGACTTCTTGGAAAAATCATCATGCGGAGGAAAAATTCTCCCTTTTTCCTTTCTTTTGTCCATTCCTGTGGGATGAGCAATTGTTTAATTGGTATCTTTATGTAACGATCCGTTTGGTCATAGTGTGGTGGTTAGGGCCATAATACCGTTGTTATAGTCCCCATAGTAAATTGAGCTAACAAAACTCGTAGACGTGGGAGCTTTAAAAACTATAAATTATGGATTTATGATTAAAGCGTGTTGTGTTGTGTTTCGTTAGGGGGTGACCTAGTGAACTAGACCTCGGTATGGAATTATGAGACTATAAGTGAATTCCTAGCAATGTTTTATAGTGGTTGCGATTCGAGTTCAATTGTGATGTCCCGAGTTGATACTTGTGTTGTAAAATGGATATATGGTACAGCTTTACCAAGCTACCGGCTAACGAGGCATCGCTATAGAGTGGTTTTTTTTTGCTTTATCCAGTTTGGCCGTTCGTATAGTAGATTCAAGAGACAGTGAAGTAGTCTTTTAGAATACTATTTATTTGCCATTAGTTGTGGGAAGTGAAAGAACTACAAAGATTCTAAGACCCTAACCCTGGTTAAGCTCAGAGATAAGGTTCAAGGAGAAGAAGTTATAGATTTCCTGTGTAACTGAAGATGAATTTTTTTAGATACAGGATCGCCTCGTGTTCTGTGATGCGTGTGATCTCTGCTGCAATTTATAGGTGAGGTGTGGCCATTCTATTACTCTCTCTCATCCTATTAATAAAGATGTATCATGATATAAAAAGAGAGATTTATTGGTGGCCTGAATGAAAGGAGAGCGTAATTTGTAGCTCAATGTCCAAATTGCCAATAGGTGAAAGCCGAACATCAGAAACCCTAGACCGACACAAGAAATAGTGCCTATGTGGAAATGGGAGGCGATTAATATGGACTTCAGGATGTAGTTTACTCAGACCGTAAATTTGATTCTATCCTGGGTAATCGCATAGGTTGACAAATTAATCCCACTTTCTACCAAATAGTGGCTACTTTCTCACCAAGATTACGCCAAATGTATACCAGAGAAATAGTCAGATTACATGGTGTCCCAAGTATCTATCATTTCCTAGGAGAGCACAATTCATAGCTAGATTTTTGCGCTTTTTCTAGAGTGGTTTGGGACCTGTGTTAATCTAAGTATAGGATTTCATCCTCAAACAAAGACGGGCAGCCGAACGCATAATTCAAACATCTCTGAGGATATGTTACGAGCGTGTGTGCTGGATTTTGGAGGTAACTGGATGAACAATTACCAGCCATTGAGTTTGCTTACAAATAACAGCTACCATTCGGCCATTCAAATGGCGCTCATGAGGCTTTATATAGACAAAAATGTAGGTCTCCAGCTATTTGTTCGAAGTGGGAGAATCAAGGTTAATTGGGCCAAGATATAATTCATCAATCGAAGAAAAGGTGAAGCTATCGCAGAACGCCCTCTGGCCGACAGTTTTCTCGAGTCGCTTAAAATCTTACGCCGATATCCTTTAGAAACATGGAGTTTAGTGTAGGTGA
Organism: Datura stramonium; assembly: GCA_018107945.1. Classification (NCBI taxonomy): domain Eukaryota; kingdom Viridiplantae; phylum Streptophyta; class Magnoliopsida; order Solanales; family Solanaceae; genus Datura; species Datura stramonium. The sequence goes on from JACEIK010002684.1 coordinate 41,203, forward strand.
CTCGGGTATTTCAAAGTCTCACCGATGAAAGGCGCGATGAGGTTTGGCAAAAAGGGTAAGTCAAATTTGAGATTTATTGGGTCGTATCAATACTCGTGAGAATAGGTCAGTGGCATATACGAGCTAGATTTTCCTTCATAGTTAGAATCCATCTATCCGGTTTTATGTCGATGCTACGAAAGTGCATGGGGATCCGCTCCGAGTCGTGCTAGTTGAGGATGCCCAGGTTACTGAGTAATTAGCCTATGAAGAGGTTCTAGTAGCTATACTAGAACGACATGTTCGCAGGTTAAGGACTAAAGATGTTGCCTCTATTAAAGTATTGTGGAGGAACAAGAACATAGAGGAAATGACTCGGGAAGTTGAGGATGACATGAAATCCAGATATCCCCATTTGTTCCGTGCTTAGCTTAGGCCGCTATAGTTTAAGGAACCTTTAGTATTTAAGTTTTGGCTTTATGATTTGTGTGTTGTGTACAACTCAATTGACTCCAATCTATTGCAGAAAAAGTTGTGATAGTATTGTATGAAGTTCCCATCGACTTTTCGCGTTTCAAAAGATTTTTGGATAGTCCATATTACAAGGAGACTCTACCGTAATTTTTCCGTAATAAGTAATTACAACATTAAGGTTCTTGCAGAAGTTAACATTCGAGGTAGAATGTTCTTAAGGGGGAGGATGTTACACTGTAGTTTCTAACGTTTAGTCGGCCTATTCATACATTGGCCGAGAGCTTTAGAGTGCCATACACAGGAAAGGGGCTCTGGGAAAGGCCGAACGAATGCAAAGATCGGATTTTACTGAGGAGGCCGAACCATGTTGCCCAGAGGGGGAAAGTGGCACGGAGCGTGCCCCTCCAAGGCTATTTCCAACGTGGCACGCCCATAAATTGGCGTGACAGGTCCGTGCTATGTTGCCTTGTCCACTGCGTCAATTATATATAAGTCTCATTGCTTGATTTTAAGTTATTTTCAGATATTACTCGACCAAATAGAGAAAAGGTAACACGAAGGAACCAACAAATCTTCCCGTTTAACGCTACGAAATGCCGTCCAAGTGAATTAACTTTGGGTATCGAAGTATAAGACTCCAAGGAGCATTGCTATGGAGTTAGTTTCGTGAAATTCGCCCGGCGAATCGTCATCCCGCTGACCCAAAGTTGTTGAAATTTCTCCAAACTAGTGTTAATACGATCACTGTGCTTAAAGTAAGCATTTCTCCCTTCTAGAGTCCCGAGAAATTATGAGTTTTCGACGTGTTCCGTAAAGTTGAAATATAGTTGATATTTACATATAACGTTTTCCTATTTGCTGGATTTAGTTTTAAAACTAGTCCTATCTTTCCAAAGAACACGATTTCAATTGGGAAGTGCTATTGAATACGAATTGAAACTAGCCAGTTAATCGAAACCGGCAATCGAGGTATGTTAAGGAAGCTTGCTTCTAAGTAAGTAAGTTCCTATAGCATTATAACTCAGTTCAAATTCCAGTAAGAGAATCGAAGTACGTAATCATGAATAGTTGTTGTTACTAGTCGTAGACTAGTATTCTACTACCGTGTTGGGATTTGATTTTCCTATATAGCCCTCCATGACCAACCCCAGGTTACTAGCTGTGTCAACGCTGCCAAGGGCGAGATGACGTCGCTCTTAAAGAGCGGCATGCCATCCGCGAGGTATGAAGAAGGGGTCCTAGGTCCTCATGTAGTCCATTCCATGGATGGACTATTATAATACGTGTATCTAAGACCACATCCCCCGATGAGCCTAGTGCCCGGCGGTGTAGATATCGTGGAGTCCACTAGACTCGCATACGCCACATCAGAGCCGTTATGGCCTGGGCCAGTGCACTCCAAGGACTGGGCAGATGGCTATAGCTACCAAGATGACCCGTTATGACTCGATAGGGTATCTAGATTGACGTACTACCAGGGGTTATAGGGCCCCAAAAGTTGTTCAGGTCAAGTTGTACCTTCGCTATGGGGCTGTGTAAGGTTCTTGTTTTCTTTAGTTATTGGTAGACTAGATAATAGAAACTCCAAATTATTCGTGTATGACTTTTGTCCCCTTTCTTCTCAAATAAATTTCTCACTTTATCTTTACTACTCTAGTTATTTATGGTTATCGCCTTACATATTTAGTACCTATTGTACCGACGCCCCCTTCGGGCGCCGTATTACTTGTTTGGCTGTGCACTGATGACGAGGACGTGTCCCCATAAATTTTCACCAACATCATCGTAACAATTAGCCCTTTCTTCCTGAGCTCATAGATAGAAGGTTTACCCCTTTGACTGTACAAATTTCAGGGCAGGTTGGGGCCCTATCCCGACCATCGATACTCCTAGAGGCTTGTGCATTGTATTTTGTTACCGTTATCGGGTCAAAGGGCCTATATGTGTCTCGCTTTATGTCCTCGTCAAAGGGGGCCTTGTTCACTGGAGCAGATTAGCGTCCTTGTTGGCCATGTTTCGTGTAGCTCTCTGGATTTACTTTAAAGTCATAACTAGACATCATGGTGGTCTTTCAGCCCGCATAGATTCCTCAAGCACGTTGTTCGGTTAGTCATTTTCACAAAGCACAAGGGCCTTGTCGGCCTGAGGATGCATTTAGCGTCAGATATATAGCCCATTGTTTTCTTGAAGAAAGAGTCAGTGCTAGCCCTGCACCAAAAGTGCTTAGGCTCAATCAAACAATGTACTTAGATCCTAGTAGGCACCCAAAGCGCTCATGCCTCCCAAGCAGAGGGGTGTGACATAGAATTTCCCATTAATCATCAAACATACTTTAAAACATATAGGAATCAACCCATAAACAATTTGTAAGAATTCTATGAAATTATATTGAAATCCCTTTTGGATCATTATTGAATCGACTTGATTCATGAAATTGAGGAGAATTACGAGTACGAGTGTGAAAGGAACCTTCATTCATGGCCTAACATACCTTGGTAATCCGATTCTTAAACTTGTCTTTAAAATCCCAAGAGATTTGGAGGAGAATTTAAGAATTCTTGGCTTGATATTCAATGGATAAGTCTTAGTCTTATACTTATGGGAGAGAAATGGTTTAGAATAGGTTTAACCTCTTAAACCCCTCCTAACACATCTTAAAATGATGTAGTTTAGGTCTTAGGAGCTTTGGAAATACGAGAATACTCCATACGTAATCGCAAAAAATTACTTCGTATGTCACGAATCACACCATGAGTCGTACCTCAATACCACGACTATGGGTTAGCATTCGTAGTCACCATTGTTTTCCTGACTTTCTAAAGTTTTCCACGGTCAACCAATGACTCATACCACCAACATATGACTCGTTACATACAATTCGTGATCACTATTTTAAAGATCCTCATTTCCTTCTCTCTGCAAGTGCCACAACCCGAGTTTTCCTACAACGGCCGTGCATAAATGATTCGTGCCTTCCAATCGTGCTAACTCGCCTCTCAAACCACGGTTCATCCTATGACTCGTAACAACACGATCCCACGATTCACATCATGACTCATTGTCACTAAACTCCACTTGTAGATTCTAACCACAGCATTTCCTATAAGCTCGACTTTCTACATCGACTCGTACCACGAGTCATCCTATGAAAAAAATTCTTTTGTGTAAACATTTCAAATCTTGGGTCTAGTCTTAGGAACCTTATGGGTATTACTAAATATCTCCTCCTCAAGAACATTCATCCTCAAATGGGGTAAAAATACTGAAAAGCTGGGGAAAGAAATTGAAATCTCAAATACCGAACATCCTGAGCCGAAAACTAATGGAGTGATTGGAATCGACTCGAGATACATAATCGAACCGAATTCATGAATCACACATACATGCACTAGATAAAAGAAACTAGGAGACATGAACTTGACATGAATCTAAATAGAGTATTAGAGAGGAAACCGATACTCTGCGTCGGAATCGAGTCAGAAAGGTGCGGGTATTTAGCCATACACTCGCTTCTTGGCTTCCCACATGGTTCCCTTTAACAAGCTGATTTCTCCCACGTAACCACACGGCTACTTCTTTATTCCTTAACATCCGAATCGAAATATTTCAACTAGAACTTATTCATAGCAAAGGTTATCCTTCACACCTATGCTCTCCACCGGAACAACCAAAGCCAAATCACCACCCATTTCTTCAACAATGATACATGAAAATCGGGATATACAAACGCCGTCCCCACTAATAGCTCCAAACTCACGTGCCACGTTGTCAACATCGCCTCACAATCATGTAAGGACCAATATATTAGGACTAAGCTTCCCTTTATTTCCGATCCTCATCACTCCCTTCATGGGAGACACCTTCAAGAATACCCAATCATCAACTTCAAACTCGAGTTCTTTCCGCCTAAACATCCGCTATGACTTTGATGACTCGAGCTATTTTTAGCCTTCCCCTTATAAGCTGAACTTTCTCCATGGCCTCATACACTGAATCAGATTCTATCAACATAGATCACCTACTAACCAACCAATAGGTGATCTACATCATCACCCATAAAGAGCTCCTCAAATGGAGCCATCTGGGGAGCAAGAATGGTAACTATTATATTGTAAGTAAACTCGATAAGAGATAAATAATCATCCCAACTCGCCTAAGTCAATCACACAAGTCGTTGAAATATTCTCAAGGGTCTGGAATGGTTTTCTCAAATTTTGACCGTCTCACCGCGGTTGCAAAGCAAGAAGTTAGCTTGACCTCGAGTAACAAGGTCCTTCTAAAACAATCTCCAAAACCGTGAGGTAAACGAAGTACCTTTATCTAAATGATGGATAAAGGCACTCCATCCAATCGAACAAACTCTCGATGTACAATTTAGCATAATCCTCCGTGCTGAATCGGTAGTTTTGATCGACAGAAATGAGCTCTTTCATCAACTTGTCTACCACCACCCAAATAGAGTCATAGTATCGAATGCAGCGAGGGAACCCTGCGGATGACATCCATATTGATTTCCTCACACTTTCTGGCCGCAGGATATCGAGGCATTGTAGCACACCTTACCAATCTTAATGCCCACTTTCACTTGTTAACAATTTGAACACTTAGTCACAAACTCTATGTACTTCATTCCATTCCACCAAAAAGATACATCCCGTAGATCACAATACATCTTAGTGGCACATGTATGTATAGAATATCGTGAACCATGAGCCTCTTGCAACATCTCGTTTTCTTAAATCATCACCGGAACACATAAATGACCAGCACGGGGCTAATACCATCTCCCTTGGTACAATATTTCCACCTTCTAATATTGAACTGCTTTGGCTGACTTTACCAATATAGGATCCTCATCTTGTCTAGCCTTGACTTCACCACCAAAGAAGATTTCAACCATTCCAATAATGACACCACTATCTCTGAGTCAAAAGAACTCCTAATCGTGCAAATCGATGTACATCCTTCACCAATTCCTTCGCTCCGGGCCCTCCACATAAGAAACATTCTCCATGGACAGGCCCATAAGGGCATCCTCCACTACATTGGCCTTCGTCTAGTGATAAAGGACACTCATGTCATAGTCCTTGATTAGTTCCGACCATCTCCTTTTTCATAAATTCAAATCCTTCTAGGTGAACACATAGTGTAGGATCTTGTGGTCCGTAAACACATCCACATGGACCCCATACAAATAGTGTTTTCAAATTTTAATGTGAACACGCCGTGCCAATTCTGTACTAGTGCATCGGGTAATTCTTCACATAAGTCTAAGCTTTATGTAGACATATGCAATGACCTTATCACGTGGCATCAACATGACACCCAACACCTACCCTAGAGGCATCATAATACAAAAATGAATCCATGTGTACCGTGTAGGGTCAATATCAATGGGCGAGTCGAGTGTTTAACTCCTAAAAACGCTTCTCACTGCATCTAACCATTGAAATTTGAACTTTGTTCTAGGTTAACTTAGTCAACAAAGTAATGGATGAAAATCCTTCCACAAGAAATTCTCGATAACTACAAAGGATTAACTGCAGGCCCATTCTTTATGTTTCTATCTTTTAAGAGTCTACTTGCACATCCTCACTTGACACCATGATAATTTCCTAAACCATACCTCCTTCGGAAGTACAGCCGACGCTTTCATTAAACAATCCAACTAAGAGTGACGGGGTCGAACCCACAAGGAATATGGAAGGATGTAGAAGACATAGTTTAAGATTTTTAGTCAATTATTACCTAAGAGGGATTTGTAAAATTAATAAGTAACAATGTTGTCAAATTGATGGTTTTTACCAAATTAATGAAATTAACTGAAGGTGTTCCCTTGCATCCTTAACTACTTCGGGTTTTACACTAGTAATCTATCCCAGTACTTTACTTGTAGAACTAATAACTTAGGTTCATTCAAACAACCGACTGGGCCCCTATTAATGAGCTATACTCAATCACTCGACCAAGTCTTATGAGCGATTGCAAACTATCCGTTATCACTAAGTTCCGCATTTAACTATCCTGCAACCACAACTCAAGTTACTACAATGATCATGAATATGGCTGGATCCATTGTAATTCTTTCCTAATCTCACCTCTTAGACCTAAGCAAGTAAATAATTCGAGAAAGTCCTAACATTGCACACCGTTAAGAAACGTTTAAGCGTGAAAAGAATACAATATAAGTGTTTACTATTGGTTTAGAATCAAGGTCGTGCAAACCCTAGTTTGTTAATTCACCATGGTTCCCACAACCCTAGTTATGGTAGTTTTAGCCTATCATGCTTATAAGTAACATAATAGCATTCATAAATAAAAATTAAAACTAATACTTACAAAAGTGATCGGAAGAACCTTTAATTGATTAATGCAAAACTAAGTAAGAACAACTTCACAATCGCTTTCAAAGTATGTCTTCTAGACCTTATTGTAAACTAAAACTCCAAGACTCTAAACTCTTCTCTAAAAACTTCCTTGAAGACTTAAAACAACATAGCTATTACATGAAAATAAAAGGGTATTTATAGTAGTAGATTTATGCTTTTCTTGTTCCTTTGCATATTTGATTTGGGATTGAAAGTTCCTTTTTCTAGATGAAGTAGGAGTTGAATTTTGTCTTTTGGAAACCCCTTGGTGCGTCGCGGGCTGCATCATGGTGGAATGGCGCTCAGGCTCAAGCAGCAATCGAAAAGCCGCACTCTCGCATGTCATCGCAAGCTTCGCGCCGCGTCGTGCACTACCGTGCAGGAGACCGGGCGCTGTCACATGGAATCACGTAGCACAGTGTGGGCCACGCTGCGCATCTAGTAGTGCAGCAAGGTCAAGGCCTCACGCAAAGAGGGCAAGCACTCTATTTATTTTTTTCTTTCTTTTAATCTTGCTTAGTATATTCCTTCTTCTTCAACTTCTATCCAAAATGTCTCAAACACACCCAAATCCATTTTTACAAATACATAACAAATCTCATGCAAACACACATAATTTTTTCTCAAAACATAGTAAAGTACGGGTAAAAATATCTATGAAGTGTAAAATACGCCCTTCATCAACACATCACACTTAAACCGTTGTTCGTCCTCGAACAATCTATTACTCCTTCTCATATTTAAGCACAAAATTATCCTTAATAACAGTCTATTTGCAAATTGTAATAGGATCATGAAACAAATCAATGAAGCTCAAATAATTCGCTCGCATGCATATAGGATCAACATTAGAATGTCAAAGTACGAAAATCACTTAGCTTTGAAAATTAACTCATCAAGACATATTTTGGGCCAACATGAATCATATGTAATTTATCAATCAAGATTTACCAAAGTCTTACCATTGTGCCCTCACAATTTGGAGAGATTCCCTTTCACACACAACATATAAGTCAATATAAACTGAGCATAAATAAATAATTTTCTCACTCCCAAAGAACTCAACATATGCAAATGGCGACCCATAGGCTTGCCTCTAGTGTAATATTCCGTCATTATAGAATTATGAATCAAAGATCAATTAGTACTTTAATTTGGTTGTAATATAGGATAAGGGACGGGTAGGAACTTTTGACCAAGATAGTGACGAAGCCCTAAGCACTTTTAATTACTTCACAAATTACTTTGGATTTTAACCTGGTCTCTTCCAACTTTCTCCTTATACCTTCTTTTTAATTTTTCAATTTTTCAACTTAGGGTCTAGTGGGAACTTTTTTTTAATCAGTTGAGTTCATTCACATTTTTTTTCATCTTCACTTTTCAAAGCTCTTTCTTCTTTTTTGTTTTCCCACTAACAATCACCCTCCTTGTTTAGCAAAATTTCACCTTTTTCTTTTCTTCCAATCTACCACACTTTTAGGTTTTCCTTCACTTCTCCAATTAAGATCCTTTCATACAAAAAATTCATTAAAGTGCTCTAGAAGTTATTTGGATCAAAATTAAGTCAATACAACAAAAAGGGATTCAAGCTTATAATATGACTATCAAAAGAATAGGCTAAGTCTCAACATTGTTAACTAGGATAATTACAATCAAGGTAGGTGTAATAGGATAAAGAATAGCTATCAAAGAACGCCTATCACTTCCTAAATCCATCATTTATATTTTTCTTTGCACACACACCGGGCAAGTTCTAGACATCAATTTACAAGCATGGAGTATATCAAAAATTTCTCACTCACACAATGGCACAAAAATAGTTTAACAATGGAAATCTAAGATCACATACGCACATATATTCATATTACATGCATAACATAATTAAGCCCATTTTTTTCAAGTACAACTCCAAGTTCCCAAAAGACTAAGTGATTCTACCTTTTTCATGCATTTGAAAGGAATTTAATAAAGTCTCCACGATACATAAAGTGAAGCACCTAGCATTCATAAGATCTAAGTTTTTTGTTCTTCCCGATGACTAACTTAACCCTTAAGACGGTCATCATCCATCCATCATCGGAAAAGTCATGATTCAATGACTAAAAATAAAATAAAAATCTACACTCTCTAGTCGGTTCTAAGGGCTATCCACTGGAAAAGTACTGTAACAAAACTTGAGAAACCCAAAATGAAAATAAAACCAAAAATACTACAAATAAACAAGCATGCAAGATAAGCCATAAATTTTAAAAATATGGGGCTTACCATGTGCAAATATTTAGCAATTGAGGGATGCATGGTAATATGAAGTTCACTTCTCCCATCCTACACTTAATTAGTCACACGTCCCTAAAGCTAAAACAAATAAGCACAAAGTAATAGAGTGAAAGAAGAACTCTCTCGGGCCTCTACTCCCCATTTTCAATGTTTAAGCTAAATTTTTGTTGAAAGTCATGACCTATCACTTGCACACTTGAACAAATAGTATGGCAAAACGAAAAATTTATCTCGGGTTGCCTCCAAAGTACTACCGATTAACGCCGCAGCATGATAAGGGGCATTATGGTGCCAAATCGATACTCAAAATGGTAACTTTGTCTCGTTTGTCCAATAAATTGTGTACATTCTCATGTAAATTGTATAGAAGTGTGATTTATACTAACCAACATGATTAGCGTTGTTTTGTAGGAAAAACATGCTTTTGTTGATGAAAATGACATGTTGGGAGAAATCAAGAAGGAACTCGGATCGGAGTATGGAAGCAGATGGCGGCTTAAGATGACAGCGCTCCGCGATGGAGCCGTGGCACGCCGCTATCACGGAGGCACTCTTCCGGGAATGGAAAATTCTGGCAAATTCCAGCCAAGGTCCGCGATCAGGCCGTGCCACGTTGGAAGTGAATTATCTCGATGGTGCATTTCCAGAGAGGGTCACGCGATTCAGACCGTGGCACGCTTACCGGCTCCGCGATAGCCCGTGCCACGTTGGTAGCATTACCTGGGCAGACAAATTCCGTGAGGGCTTCCGCGCGTGGACCGGTGTCACTGGAGGCAAAGGTTCGCGACGCACTCCGGTGACACGCTAAGCTCGTTATTCCCGGTGGGAAAATTTATCCCTAGATATAAATAGAACACTTAGGGACATTTTCAATACCCGACTTGGTGGAGCAAGAACGTAAGGTGCAACATCAGGGATTTAAAATTCCCAGTGGTTCTTCTCTATCTCTTTCTTCTTCTTTTCAATTGCTTGTATGATTAACACTTGTTTTAGGGATGATTAATCCACAAAATGAGTGGCTAATTCTCCTTCTTGGGCCGAGGTTATGAACTTTGTGTTGCAAATGTACTATTGAATTGCCGGTTTCTTTTCTCTCTTTTCTTCCATGGTTGCCCATTTAATTCTTGTTCCTACTAATAATGTCCGCCAATGTTAATGTAAATCCAAAAAGTCCGGTTTCACCAGAGGGCAAGAAATTGGAAAGTTGTGAATTAAATATATGATCTTTTCTGGTTCGGGAGAATTGGGAATGGATTTACATTCGGATAGAAATATACCCTAAAGTCGATACATGTGGAACCGGTTTGTATTGCTGTAACTTGAATTCCTTCTATCACGAAAATGTAGGTGGGAAGGTTCATGATTCTGCTAGTTAAATACGAGAGTTTTAGTCCATAGGCAAAAGAGTTCCGGACAGCAACCGGAGGAAAAGATAAATCACGAAATTAATAGTTCGTGACTTCACATGTTCTTCGTAAGCTCGACGCTCTTAACCATTGCTTAGATTCAATAGTAATAATTAGCTTAGTGTAGTATAAAATTATATTCTCAAAACAAACTATTTCTCGTTATTCTGTTGTCTTCATTGTATAGTTATAGTAAATTAACGTTTGAAAGTTTTCATTCCCGTATTCCTATTCCCGTGGGTTCGACAATCCTAGCTTCTTCAAAAGAGCCACTTTATTACTCAGACGAATCTGCATATCTGCGTCTAATGTTTTTGGCGCCGTTGTCTGGGAATAGGCAATTGGTGAAACTTTCTCATTTTACCTTGATTTTAAGTGTTAGTTTACCATTTCAATATTTCGTGTTGACAACTTGGTCTTAGCCTCAGATTGCGTAAAAAACAGATTCTCGTTGAACACTCGGCAAGAGACAAAGAATTGGTGGATCCATCCTTAGGAGCGAACGACAATTTCATCGTCGCGACAGAGAGAGAAAGCCAGCTGCTCAGACAAACCATCATGGAGCAAACTACAGAATCCACTAATAGTGCGGGCGCTTTAGTGCCCGAACTAGTTGCCAAAGCCGTTCGCGGTGTGGCAAATCCCACAGTTTAGCAATGTTACTTCTAGCATTCGCAAAACCCGAAGCAGATGAGGTTCGAGCCAAACAAAATATGGTGCAGCTTGTCGCACACAAGCGGGCAGTTTACAGTCTCCTCACGAGACCCAACATCTTCATAATTTTTCCTGAGATAAGTGACACTTACATCCTTCGCCGGAGTGTCAAATGCATTATGTCCTAGCTTACACTTTTCCCATGTTCACTTTTGGGAGATGCACAGATAAGGGCTAAAAGCTGAGCTAGGATGTAAATCCTATCACTCATGGGATGATTCGCGAAAAGTTCTTGATCCGATTCTTTCCCTCTCGGGTAAATGTTAAGGCTTCAAGTCACCTCCGAGTTTTAAACAAAGGGAAGGAGAGAATCAGACAAGCCCGGGAGAGGTTTAAATCGTTGTTGAGGGACTCGTCCTCATCACCATCAACAAATGATGTGTTGGTGCACACTTTTTATAGAGGGTTTGGAACCCCACACTAAAATTTTGCTAGATTCATGAAATTTCTGGGGCCGCTTTTAGAAAAGACTTATGAAGAACCTGTGATACTTTGCTTAATCGTATTTGTGGAAACTGAGGGAATGCTGAATTTTCCAAGGGGTGGAGCAAGGAAAGCAAATGGAGTCTTGGAAGTGGATTTGGGTTTACGTCATCGCCGTACGTATAGCCGCCTTGCACCGCTTGAACACCCACTTCGGGCAATATGGAATCCTGAGCCGCCTCAAGCCCCAGCTTAATGCAAAGGTGCCAGACGGTGTGAAGTGCTGGAGCAATGAACACTCAACTCGAAAGTGTTGTTGGAGCAACCACTTGGTGAACTTTGTCGAATGCACAAAGGAGCAATCACCAAAGAATATGGGAACAGCTACAATCCCAATCGAGGAATTGCCCGAATTTCTCTTGGGTAGCAACAACCATCAAGGGCAGTAGTTCGAGTCAGGATGCAAAAATCAAGGAGGCCACAGAATCCATCAAGCTCAATACAGAATAACAATGCCCCTCCTCCACCACCATCACCTGTACTGAGGAGACGCTCACGAAATGCAGCCGCCCAAGCTCAATTGCAGCTACCTGATGTCAAATTGGCACTGATGTTAAAATATTCAGTCGGCTACCAAGGTCACCGGAGTATCAATTTGGGCACTTGTCGGAGCCCGTAACACTGTGCCCAGATGGTGACTCCCAGTTGACACCGACCCCAATCCCAAGCAAGCGGTGTCAATGCAAAGGACTACGAGGAGTGGCTTAGCTGAAAGGTGGAACCAGAAAGACCACCAACAAATGGACATGGTTTTCGAGAGGGAGCAAGTAATATGAGAGGGGGAACACAAGGAAGCCGAAATCCGCTTAGACTCCACCCCCGTTCCTCGAACGATTGGCCAAGCACAAGGATGAGGCGTGCTTCAAAAAGTTCGTGAGGTGCTCAAACAGGTAGACATTAACCACTCTCTTGTTGATGTTTTGCAGAGTGCCTAATATGCAAAAATACATTAAGGACATCGTACAACAAAAGCAGGCCGACGGACATATGCCACGCAAGTGGCCCCATCGAGGAATGCACTTCCCCATACAAAACCTGCACCCGAAGCTCAAAGATCTCCGGGAGCTTCACCCATTCAAGCTTGACACCCAGAAAGTATCCGAGCTCGCGGCTTATGTGATTTGGGAGCGAGCATTAACTTGATGCCAACTTCGGTATTCACAGTTGTGGTCTAGGAAGCCCTAGACCTACAAATGCTGGCTCTCACCTTGCAGACCATTCCTTGGCAAGGCCGATGGCATTGTAGGAGGACGTGCTAGGCAAGTCGGCTCCCTAATCTTCCCGGTGGACTTTGTTGTTAGGACTTGAGCTGCATCAAGTTCCATTTATTTTGGGACTACCTTTCTTGGCAACCTGGGAAAGTTTGAGGACGTAGTCATAGGCGCCTAACGATGCGGGCACACGACAAGGTGGCAGTGGAAACTCATGTGCACAAGGCCTCAAATTCCCTAGCCGTGTACTAAGAACTCTCGTTGATCAATGTGCGTGAACAACCGAGTGGTGTTCGAGGCTTTGAACAACGAGAACTGGGCGGAGAGCCCCCGATGTAGGAGCTTGATCGGGGTGGGGACGCATGAGAAACGTCCGTCACCCTAGGGCGTAATGAGCTCAAATGACGCCGAGCCGAGACTCAGAACCAGGCACAAGCAAGGGAGGCAACCCGTGAAATGTAATGGTAAAATGTACATAAGAAAAAAAAAAAAAAAAAAGAAATATTTTTTTAGTTTTTTTAATTTTTTCAATTTTTGTACTTTATATTTTTGTAGAATAGGAGTGTAAATAGAAAAATAAAAATATTGTTATTTCTCCAACTTTGGAATTCTAATCAATTTCTTGTTGGTAAGATGTCTACAGTTGAACGGAGGAAAAATGCAAAGGAATGCAAAAGGGAAAACGAGGTAAGGAAATTTTTTTTTTAAAGTGGCAAAACAAAGGAGCTCCGCGCGATGGCTCCGTGTCACGGGAGAAGTGACCCGCGTTACCCTCCGTGACACGTTGAAGGCAAATCTGGAATTTTTGAAAATTCCAGAGAGCCTCAAGGTTGATAGCCCGTGTCACGGAGGGCAGCGCCCGCGTCGCCTCCGTGACACGTTGACGTGTTAATCCCGTCGGGTCACACCGGGTCACCGGGCGACCATGAGATTTCCCACTTTTTAAACCCCAAACCCCTCATTTCTCCTATTTCCCCTACCCTCCGCCACAAAAACCCCAAAATCCCCTCCCTCAACGTGTCACGCGCTTGCACAAATTCACAACTTTTCTTCGTCTCACTCAATCAAAGGCACGCTCTTGAACTCAATTTCAACTTCTTTAGCTAAAATGTCGATTTTTAGTATGTGCTTAGGAAGAACTATGCCCATATCAATAATTTGAGCTAAATACATTTTGGGTTGTTGATTATTGTTGTTCGTAGCATCGTTGTGATCATATGAACTCGTTAATTGCGTACTTAAATGAAATTTGTGCTAGATTGTGTTAGGGTTGGATTGTGAAGTTGAAAAGTTGAATTGAGAAGAGGAAGTGTTGGAAATGGTGGGTTGTGCATGTTGGGTGAATTGTATTGTGTATGCTAATCGTGTATGCTTAATTAACGATGCAATTTCTGGGTAAATTGGGTGAAACTCCAAAACCTACCGAATCACATGAAAACGGGAATTGCGTAGTTGAGTTGTGGAGTATTTTTATTTTTCTTGTGTTCTTTTAGCTGAATGCCATGTACTGAAATGAGTCGATAGTATGTTGGAATTAGTCAGACGAAGTCTCGAGTAGTGCACAGAGGTTATGTCATTAATTTTAAGAAGGTACGAGGCTTATTTTTGTTTGTTTTTTGTTTCGTGTTTAGTTGTTCTAGATTTTGTATCTTTGTAAATATAGAATAAATATGTTTCTGCCATTTTGCATAATGTGAGCTAGAAACTAAGTGTGGGGTAATGTCAAAACCCAACCTAGTCAAAAGCTCAATTGAAATCGATCAACACGGGTACTGCCTATTTTCTTTGACAGTAAACCATGTCGAAAGCAACAGGTGACAAAGGAAAGGGCGCATCAACATCGTGCGTCTGGAGAAAAGATTAAGACTGGGGCGCAGTCCCAAGAGCACGGGGCAGCTCCACGCGGCCACCGCCAATATGGAACAAGATGGGTGACAGACGAAAGGTAAGAAGCAGCACACCAAGCACAAGGAGAACAAATACTCGAGGAACATATCAGAAGTGGAACCCTTGGCACAAGAGTTCCCGGATGGTGCACGTGATTGATGTCATTGGCCACGCTTCATTTTCAACGAGCCCAAAGAGTGCAACCCGCACTTAGTCCCGGGATTCTACGCCAATTGGAACCCGAAGATTGAGAAGTCACACCATCAAGATAAGGGGCCAAATCCTCACATTGGAGCCTCACCACCTCAATGCCATCATAGCGGCAAAATACGTACGCCCATGTACTCCGATTACCGTAACATCACTCACCGTATGCGGATATCGACGCACATTATGTGAGTCTCGTCTACGGCGTTGCTGGAGTGTGGGCATATGGCAGGCTTACCATCGACCCGCTCTACGTGACAGAGGAACAGGAAGCTGCATTATGGCGAAGATCGTTTGCCTCGTTGATTCGGCACATGACATGTGACCAGATCGCATGCTGGTATACGCCTATGAAAGGCTGAGATCAATGTTGGGGCGTGGATCATTTCCACTACAAGAGGGCCCGACCGCATCGTGGCACAAGTGACGGATTCTACGGTCAGCGACGACGTTCCCGAGAGGCCTTGAGGTCGCAGGAGGAGGCCCTAGATTACATCCCGCAGATGGAGCTGCAGCATTGATGTCACAAAAACAAAGGCATCCGACACCACCACCTACGGGCCTGACCTTACATTGGCCGAGCGCCATGCTCTGGGACGACGCATAGCCCCGCATGTTCGGGATGCAGATGTCTGTACTCTGCATAGGCGGGAGACCGGGCGACGGAGGACGCAGTCATGGCAGCTCGACTTAGATTACCCATTAGGCGAGAACGCCAGGTGGCACTACGCTTCTGGTGGGTCTGGGCGTGTGGAGCTCATACATCGACGACGTCCCCACGGACGAGGAGACACGTGCGAGGATTCCGATATTGGGTCGGAGGAGGATGACGGTGGAGACTCCGATATGGGGGACGAGGCTACAGCAGACTCCGATGAGGAAGTGGAATACTTTGACTGATCAGGAGTTTCACAACCACCTTTTTGTTTGTAATCGTATGAACACCGGGGACAAAGGTTCAGATTCTAAGTGTGGGGTGGGGAGTAGTAGGTGCCGAATTTGCCTTTTCTTTAATGTATGTTCCCGCTCGTGTTGTCGTGTGGTTTTAAGTTGACTCGTTTTATTTGTATGTTCGCGATTGTAAATATTACGGTGGAATTGTTGTCAGGCCGTGGAAATGTGTTAGCGTATGTAATAGTCTTGTCGAAATCATCGACCAATTTTTGTAATTTTTCGTAACTATTTTTCTTTGGGTTTCTGGAGTTTGTTTTCGAAGTTCTTTTACCGAGAAGAGTCCTATCAACCGAAGTCGTAAATAGTGACCTTCTATGATGGATGACGATTTACCGCCTTAAGGGAATGAAGTCGATAGGAGTAGTTTCTGTCTTACTTTGTTCTTTTTTTTTTGTTTTTGTTGTTTGTTGTTTGTTTAGTTGGATATTTGGTTGTAATCTCTATGCATGTTGCTATTCAATGGCGCCGACATCCTTGTTGCGTGTTGTACATAATAATTATATAGCAAAAGATGATTCGTAGAAACATGCAAATTTCAGACATATGTATATTAATTTGTGCCGTAGAATTTGATTCGTGTGACGGAGGCTTAATTTTGAATTCTCAAACTAGTCGATTAAAGATTCCGTGAAGTCATCTTGAATCGAGCATGTGCAAGGGGAGTGTATAATGAGGGAATTGGTCATTCCATGCTATCAGGATTGCCTAGAACTTGCCTCGTAGTGTGTACGAAACGGAATGAAGGAAGTGTAGTGTGAAAATGATGTAGGCACTTCTTTGTCAACCAAAATCGCCTTGTTCTTCTTTTTTCATACACACCTTGAAGATTAAACCCTAGTCAGCCCGTTGAGCCTTTAACTCATAAATTTTTCTTTCTGATTTTCCTTGCCAAAAAGGGTGCAAGGAACTAAGTGAGCCCTTTCTTTTCACGGTCCCTAGGCCAGGCCGACACTCTTAAGCCGAGAAAAAGTATACCTTTCCCATGGTGTCAAAGAGTGAAGTGATAAAAGAAAAGAAAAGTGATGGAAAAAGGAAAGAAAGGAAAAGAAAGAGTCAAGGGTGAAGAAAGCCGTAATTGAAAGGAAAGAAAGTTGTTTAACTAAATGTTTCCCTTCGATAGTCCGGTGTGTTAAAGAAAGGTGATGAATATAAAAATTAAACTTCAAGAGGAGGAAGGAAGAAGATAATTCTAGAAGTTGATGGGATGTGTGAAAAAGCGCTTAAGGAAGCTGGTTACTATTATTGGTTAGCCCAAGATGTATTTCAGTTCCGTGAGCTTTACATTAAACCCCGTTAAGTCCTATGTGATCTTACATCACGCATCCATTATATTAGTAGAGTAAGACACTAGAGGCAAAAGCCTATGGGTCATGACGCAATGCATGTGAATTCGCTTGGGAGAGTGAGGAAATGGTAACATATATACCTGATATGGATTTCTTAAAGTTCATGGATTAAAACTGAGGGGAATCTCTCCTAGTGTTGTGAGGGCACATGTTTGATGATAGAATACATCAGCCTGGAGATCTTGGTCAGCTAATATGCATGAGTTTGCCGATATCGAGAGTCGATTCTTATGCTAAAAAGTCTCTCGACGTATTATGTCGTGGCAATGATGCTATGCATGTCATTCTTGACGAGCCGTTTTGAACATAATTGGTATGACCGTAGCTTGACTCATTGTTTCAAATAGCCATGAAGGGATATCAATTGTATGAGTTGTATGAATATTGTTCGAGGACGAACAAGATTTTAAGTGTGGGGTAGGTGATAAGGGGCATATTTATATGCCAAACTCGATACTCAAATGTATAACTTTGTCTTGTTTGTCTAATAAATTGTGTACATTCTCATGTAAATTGTATAGAAGTGTGATTCTATACTAACCAACATGATTAGCGTTGTTTTGTAGGAAAAACATGCTTTTGTTGATGAAAATGACATGTTGGGAGAAATCAAGAAGGAACTCCTGGATCGAGCAAGGAAGCGTATGGCTAAGCGAAGATGACAAGGGCCTGGCGATGAAGCCGTGGCACGCCGCTATCGCGGAGGCACTCTTCCGGGAATGGAAATTCCAAGTAAATTCCTGCCGAAGGTCCGCGACTGTGCCGTGCCACGTTGGAAGTGAATTATTCGATGGTGCATTTCCAGAGAGGGTCCGCGATTGCACCGTGGCACGTTGGTCGTGCTCGCGACGCACGCCGTGCCACGTTGGTGCAACCACCGCGGACAAATTCCGCAGGGCTTCAAGGCAGTGACCGTGTCACTGAGGCGTTGCTCCGCGATGCACTCCGTGACACGTTGCTCGTTATTCCTAGAAAATTCTATCCTCTAGTATAAATAACACTTATGGACATTTTCAATAATTCGTACTTGTGGAGCAAGAACGTGGGTTACAGCAACATTGAGGACGAAAATTCTAGGGTTCTTCTCATCTCTTCTCTTCTTCTTTTCAATTGCTTGTATGATTAACACTTGTTTTAGGATGATTAATCCACAAATGAGTGGCTAATTCTCCTTCCGCCGAGGTTATGAACTTTGTGTTGCAAATGCAATTATTGAATTGCCGGTTTAATTTTCTCTTTTCTTCCATGGTTGTTCTATTTAATTCTTGTTCCTACTACATTAATGTCCGGCCAATGTTAGTGTAAATCCAAAAAGTCCTATTTCACCCGTGAGGGCAAGAAATTGGAAAGTTGTGAATTAATAGGATATGATCTTTTCTTTGTTCGGGAGAATTGGGAATTGATTTACATTCCTGATAGAAATATACCCGAAAGTCGATTAGTCATGTGCGGAACCGTTTTGTATCGCTAGAACTTGAATTCCTTCTATCACGAAAATGTAGGGAAGTGAAGGTTCATGATTCTTAAGTCAAGCAATGAATGCAGAGTTTTAGTCCAGGCGTAGTTTCGACTAGCAACCGGAGGAAAAGATAAATCACGTAAATTAATAGTTCGTGACTTCACATGTTCTTCGTAACCTCAAAGATGTTTCTTAACCATTGTTTAGATTCAATAGTAATTAGCTTAGTGTAGTATAAAAATTATATTCTCAAAACAAACTATTTATCGTTATTCTGTTGTCTTCATTGTATAGTTATAAAAATTAACGTTTGAAAGTTTTCACCCCGTATTCCTATTCCTGTGGGTTCGACAATCCGGTTCTTCAAAAGAGCCACTTTATTACTTGTACGACCCGTACACTTGCGGGCTCATCACAGCACGACACAGGTATCTTGATTACTCAGACTTCATCAAGATACCTATTGAGACCGTGATCACATCTTGTCCGCTTGTTTCACCCTGCTTCCCTGTGACACGTCAAAAGAAAAATAAAAAATAGGAAGTAAAGACTAAAAGTTAAACACAAGCAATTAATCTAATCCTAAATCGTATTCCCCGACAACGACGCCATATTTTGATAACGCTCAAACCACACCTCCTTCGGAAGTATGAAGCGGACATTGTCAATAAAGAACCAAACTAAGAGGATGGAGTCAAACCCACAGGGAATATGGAAGGGTGTAGAAGAATGCTAGTGCTTAAGATTTTTAGTCAATCTTATCTAAGAGGGGGGATTTGTGATATTAATAAGTAACAATGTCGGGAAATTGATGGTAGTTTCCAGATTAATGCAATTAACTAGGGTAAGTGTTCCCCATGGATCCTTAGCTACTTCAGGTTTTACACTAGTGATCTATCCCAATACTTTACTTGTAGAACTGACAACTTAGATTTATTCAAACGACTGCCTAGCCCCTATTGAATGACTATACTCAATCACTCGAACAAGTCTCATGAGCAGTTTCAAACTATCCATTATGACTAAGTTCCAGATTTAACTATCCTGCAACCACAACTAAAGTTAATACAATGATCATGAATATCAAGGCTCTATTGTAATTCTCTTTTCCTAATTTCTACCTCTTAGACCTAAGAAAGTAAAGAATTCAGGAAAGTCCTAACATTGGGGACGGTTAAGAAACGTTTAAACATGAAAACAATACAATCTAAGTGTTTAGTATTGGTTTAGAATCAAGTCGTGCAAACCCTAGTTTGTTAATTCACCATGGCTCTCACAACCCTAGTGGNCTATCATGCTTATAAGTAACCTAATAACGTTCATAAATAAAAACTAAAATTAATACTTACAATAATGATCGGAAGAACCTTCACTTGATTAATACAAAACTAAGGAATAACGACTTCACAATCGTGTCTCAAAGTATGTTTTCTAAAATTTATTGTAAACTAAAAAAACTCCATGACTTAGAAACCTTCTCTAAAAACTTCCTTGAAGACTTAAAACCAACGTAGCTATTACATGAAAATAAAAGGGTATTTTAGTAGTAGATTTATGCTTTTCTTGTTCCTTTGCGGATTTTATTTCGGATTGAAAGTTCCTTTTCCTAGTAGAAATACAAGTTGAATTTTGGACGTTGGAAACCCCTTGGTGCGTCGCAGGCTTCATCGCACAGGTGAAAGGGCCCCTCGCGCCTGCTGTAGCACTTGAAAGACTGCACCTCACACATTTTATCACGCAGCTTCTGCGTCGCGTCGCACATCTGGTAGTGCAGCAAGGCTAGTGCCTCACGCATCTGGTCCAGCAGTAGTGGCAATGTACTCTATTTATTTTTTTCTTTCTTTAATCTTGCTTAATGCATTCCTTATTCTTCAACTTCAACCCAAACGTCTCAAACATACCCAAATCCATCACTTTTAGCCCTAAAAACATCTAATCACACGCGTTAGCCATTTTTACAAATATATAACATAATCTCATGCAAACACACATAATTTGTTCTCAAAACATAGTACAGTACGGGTAAAAATATGTTCATGAAGTGCGTAAATACGCCCTTCATCACACCACCTGTCCCAATATATGCTACCGAATCTAACCAAAACTCACAATTGCTGAATTTAGCAAACAATTGGTGATCCTTGCGAGTTTATAGCTGACATGTTGTGAGTTTACAACACTTTTGACCCTTAAAACTGGAAAAATAGCATGACTTAGCAATGTTTATATGAATATGAGGTGTTTTAATTTTGGTTTCAGGGAAAATAGGTGTTGGAGCAAAAATATGCAAAAGTTGCAGAAGAGTGCAGCAAAGCAGCCAAGTACTAAGTTTAGTACGAGCCATACCAAGATTGTACGAGCCGTACTGAGACTCATGGAAAAGCTCAAAAGATTTGCACAAGGAAAAGGCTAAGTACGACTCTTAGTACAAGCTATACCATCCTAGTGCGAACCGTATCTCGAGTCATAGAATACATCAGATAAATTTGAACAATTAAAGTCTCTTGATACGGGTAGAAACTACGGATCGTAGCATCTACGTATGACCCGTACCAGGAGCTGTGGAAAGCTTCCATGATTTTCGGGACTTGAAAGATCTCATGATACAAAAAGCTACTACGATCCATAGGAGCAAGGTATGAGGTGTACCAAGACACTCGTAGAAATCTTCAAAAGATGTCAAAGTTCTCAGAACCAAACCACAATTGGATTTTATGACTCGTGGGATCGTGTTATGAGTCATAACAAATACCAACACTTAGAAAATTCTGTAGAAGCCAGGGAATGTACGAGACAAGGCACGACCAGTACAATCCTGTTATAGGTCGTATGAAGAGTCGTAGGATGTGTCGATGCCAGATTTGGTTATTTCCCTGTTAACTTAGAAAAAGAATTTTATTATTTGTATAAATACCTTTTTAGTTTAGAATAGGGAGATACGGTCAGAATCAGTTAGAGTTGACTATTATCAAGTTCATAATTAGTTTTTGACAATATTGGAGAGCAATTCTTGAGAATCATAACTTGGATTTCTGAATTGTTCTTGAATTTGTTCATCATATTTTCTTGCAATATTCAAAGTAGGTTTTCTTTTAATCATCGTTGTAAGTATTTAATTATGTGTTGTCTAGTTAAAACTTTCACAACTAGGGTTCTGGGAACCATAATGGATTAATGAACTAGGGTTACACAAAGTAATTCGAAACCAATGTTATATGCTTGTATTGTATTCTCATAATCTTTAATATTTCTTAACGAAGCGCGATGTTGAGAATTGCCAAAATTCTTTACTTGCTTTAACCTAGAGATGTAGAGAATAGGAAAAGAGAATTACAAGAAAGCCTTGATTTTTATGATCATTTTATAACTTGAGTTTTTGTCATAGGATTGTTAATTTTGAAAATATTGATATCGGTCAACTTGAAATCACTCATGAGACCTAACCCGGTGATTGAGTATAATCATCCAATAGGGACGAACTAGTCGTTTAGATGAACCCTAGTTATTAGTTCTACAAGTAAGCATTGGGATTGGTCACGAGTGTAAACCCGAAGTAGTTATGAACCCATCGGGAACACTTACCCCTTTTTGTTAATTGCAAATCTTGATAAACAACAACTGATTTTCATGCTCGTTGTACAATTGTTTTTTCTATATACCCCCTAATTTGGAGATAGCATACCAAAAAGCTTAAATACCAACATTAGTCTAGTTCTTACCATATTCCCTCTGGGTTCTACCCCATCCTCTTTGTTGGGTTCTTTATTGACAACACCCGCTTCATACATTGTCAAGAGTGTGAGTTTGAGTGTTATCAAAAAGTGGCATCGTTGCCGTGGAATACGGCTAAGATTAGATTAATTGCTTGTGTTTAACTTTTGGTTGTTATTTCCTCATTTACTTTTTATTTTTGTTTTTGACACCCACAGGTTGTCTCTTGGTGAATGCCAAGTACTCGACGGAGTGGAAAATCCCTGATTCCCTTGGATCTTGAAATAGAGAGAACAATGTGAGGAATAGAGAACCAAGAGAAAAGAGATGCCCATCATGCTGAAGAATCTAGGCAAGCTGAGCTAGCTGAGAAAGTTGCACTTCAGGAAGCCAATGATGCTCGGCATGAAGTTGTGAACTTTGGTCACCATGGAAGGGAAAACAGAGACCAGAGATATGCTCCTCAGTTCTTTGATGAGGATGACCCAGATATTGATGAATTTGAGTCAACTGGAACTATCGTACCACCACCTTTGCTTGTTGAGGAAAAGTTTGACATCACTAGCATCATGATACAATTGCTAAATATGAAAGTGTTTTTAATGGTCATGCAGCTGATGATGCCAACTTGCACTTAATGAACTTCATTGGAATATGCAAGGCGTATAGGTTGCCCCGTGTCAGGTAGGACACAATAAGGCTGAGACTCTTCCTAATATCTCTATCTAGGGAGGCCACCTTATGATTATCACAGCTGCCCAACGACTCCATTACCAACTAGAGGGAGCTCAAACAAGCTTTTCTGGAGAGATTTTTTCCACCCTCCAGGATGCTACAGCTTAAGGATGAGATCTACAATTTCTGACAACTAAAAATGGAGGCACTTCATGAAACCTGGTTGAGATTTAAGAAGAAATTGACCAAGTGCCCAAACCATAAAATTCCTTATGACAGTTTGTTGGAGATTTCTACAGGTCATTGAACAATAGTACTAAAGCTATAGCGGATATTGTGGTAGGACGAACACTGATAAGTCACACCTGGAAAAAGCTGTCACTATTCTTGACATATGACTAAAACCAACAGGGCCTGGCACACCCAAGAAGCAGAAGAAGCTACTGGTACATATGATGTTGGTATGATTGCAGATCAATGAAAGAATTAGCCCACATGCGTACATCATTAGACCTTCTCATGGGCGCTGGGGCTAAAAATGTTAATGTAGTGGGGACACAAGGACAGGAACCAGGGTCAGAGAATTTAGATTATGAGGAGGAGGCAAACTTCTTGGACAACCAGGTGGTGGATTTTCGAGCCAATGCCCAAGGGTCTTGATAAGACACTTGGCGCTATGGCTCCAAAAATCAAGGTTGCAACCAATATCAAGACAACTATAATTGAAATGGGTATAGAGATAGAAGCTGAGGTTGTGAGCGAGAGGGAGAATCAAGAAGGAATGATGGTTACTACAACGACCGAGCAGAATTGTATGTGCCTCCTAATGCACGTGAGGGGGAGGCTGGTCACTTAAAATTGGAGATCATGATGGCTGAGATGCTGAATAAGGTGAGATCCATGAAGAAGAAGCTGAAAGACATTCGTAGAGATATATCTAGCATGGGCCAGAGAGTTGAGTCACATGCCACAGCCATCAAGCAAATAGAGCAGCAGTTGGGTCAACTGTTGGCATCCTTGAACCCTAGGAAAAGGGGAACACTACCTAGCAACAAATTCCAAAATTTGAAGAATGATAATCATTGTATGATTGTGATGACTAGGAGTGGAAAGACTATAGTTGATACCCCTCTGTCAGTTGTAGTTGAAATGCAAAAGAAGAAAGAGAGCATAATTGATGATGATGATGAGGTTGCTAAGCAAGAGCTTAAGGAAGAGGCTGAGTTGACTGAGGCTCCAGTTGTTGAAAAGGAGCTTGAAGCTGAACAAGGTAACAAACAAGGGGCCACATAGATCTATAAGTCTATCACACCAGCACAACCACAGTTCCCTTAAAGAATGAAAAAGAAGGCAGAAGATGGTAAGTTTCAGAAATTTCTGTCTATACTTAAACAATTATCTGTAAACATACCAATAGTCGAGGCATTGAAGCAGATGCAGAGATACGCCAAGTTTATGAAGGACATTCTTACCAACAAAAGATCCATGAGCTATGAGCCCGTGGGTAACTTGCATCATTGTAGTGCCATGGCATCACAAGTCCTTTCCCAGAAAAAGAAGGATCCAATTTACTTCACTATTCCATGTACTATTGGTGACATTGAGTTCGCGAAGGCACTTTGCGACTTAGGAGAAAGAATCAATTTGATGCCATTAGTTGTGTTCAAGAAGCTAGGCTTGGGAGCTCCTATGCAAACTACTATGCGACACTAATGGTTGATCGAACTGTGAAGAAGCTTTGGGGATCCTGTTTAATGTGCTTGTCAAGGTGGATAGATTCATATTCCCAGCAGACTCCATGATCCTTGATTGCGAGGTTGACTCTGAGGTCCCCATCATTTTGGGGCAACCATTCCTTGCCACTAAGAGGGCCTTAATAGATGTGGAGGCTTGCCAACTGAATTAAGGCTTAATAAAGAAGAGGTCACTTTCAATGTTTTCTAGTCATTGAAGCAGCCAAATAAGTTTAGAGTCGTCTAAGCAATTCAGGATGACTTTGAGTTTCTTGAGGAAGTTTGAGTAATCAAGAGACTTGCGTCGTGCCATGATGTTAAATCATGTGCTTCTTGGGAGGCAACCCATAAGGTGATTTGCTGAAGTCTGAGTAACTGAACCACCTTCATCGTGTTGAAACATTAAATCAAGCACTTCTTGGGAGGCAACCCAAATTTATTGACTTATGTGTGCTCAGTGTGCAGGTGAAACAAAAACAGGTTGTAGAAAAATTACAGTACAGACTGGTACTACGAGCCTTAGTACGACTCGTAAGAGCATTGTACGGGTCGTTGTATGAGTCGTGGTGAGAAGCAGAGATATGGCCTAGTACATGAGCTCATGGTACGGTTGGTCCTACGAATCGTAACTCCGTTGTACGGTCTGTAGTACTTACTGTAGTTATGAACTATGCAAATTATGAAACTCCAATTCAAAGCGACTTGCGAGTCGTGGTAAGGTTCGTACGTTCATGCTACGAGTAGTATGATGTGCTCGTAGGTCCACAGGTTAAGTTTCCTTGAACCTCTACTACAAGTCCTAGGGATGAGTCATAGGTCCAACCTATGACTCACGGTACAAGTCTTGACGGGCCAAATTACTTAAGTCAACCTAACTCGACTTGAAATTTCTTAAATTTACACTAAAAATATTTAAATTCCAAATCTCTCAGACCCTTCTCCCATACAATCAAACATTGAACTCACGAACACCTCCCACGACTCCCTCACACACGTAACTAAAGAAATACACTCCATTAAGCAAAATTTGGCTCGATTAACACTGCTCAACTCGAGTTCCAACCCTAGTCACTGAAACATACATAAAGTGAGCAAGATTTAGCAAAAATCAAGTAAGTAACTATGCTTTGGGTTGAGTAAAAAGACCTTCATGCTTGTATGAACTTGTGTAACAACTGGGAGTTCTAAAAATGCATGAAAATAGATGAGGATAATGATCAGTAACTTGCAATATGATTGTGTTGATTAGTTAGGAATTTGAACATGCTTAGAATCAAAATTAAATTGTTACGAACTGAGTTACCGGTTGTGAATCAAAAAGGGAGGATTGGGTAGTTGTAAAAAAATGTTAAAATGCATTCCTAGAATTGGGGAATTTTAAGTAACCAACACAAATTGAACATACCTGCAAAACTGATAAGAACAAAGGCAAGGACAGGCTTCACAAGCCTTTCTACGACACATGGTTTCACACTACGACTCGTAGGATGGCTCATTGGGATTTTTCTAAACCAAATGTATGATAATTAATTAGTATGGAACCTAGTATGACCCGTGGTATCCTACCATGAGTCGTACCTGGCAATCATACTACGAATCTGAAAAGGATCAAGTCCAAAGCCAACTGTACGACCCTTACTATGACTTGTGCAATCGACTTACGGGTCGTACCATGAGTGGTTGAAAATATAGAATAATGGTTTTCAAGGGGTATCCTCATACGACTCATGGTACGGATAATGGTTTTCAAGGGATATCCTCATACGACTCATGGTACGGATCGTACGTACGTGGTATAAGTCGTACCTTAGAGTCTGTCACGCCCAAAACTAGGGGAGGGCGCAACTGACTCTCGATACCTGACTAACCGGGAAGCTGACTATAAAGCATCTATACCTATAATACTTAAGCATACCAGGCCACCTGTCACAATCAACTAGAGTAATCATCTATACCTATAAGGTCTCAACTACCACGAATGAATAATTGAAATCCGATAAGGCCATGACTATGCTAAACCATGCAACGGAAAGCCAAAAAGGCCACAAAATGAATAATACTATACATACTATGTGCACAAAGCCTCTAATGAATAAACTGAACTGATGGTCAAAACAGGGATCTGACCTACCCATAACTGCATCTCTAAACTCTAGCTGAACCAAAACCAGATTTTAGCTCCAAAAAGAAAGGAGCATACCAACACATCTTCTGTACTCACGAACTGCTACTGCAATAGGCAATCCCGACCTCTACCTATACTTGCGGCTCGAATGCATGTCCCCAAGCGAAGGGACGTAAGTACGAATGAAATGTACTGGTATACAAGGTAGAAAACTATAAATATGTGAGATTGTAATGATAACTAAGCCAGAAATAAAGAATAGTAACAACCTGGAATCCTGGAAACTGAAACCTGACAATAAGTCAATACTCAAGTGCAAAAGCAACCAAGTAATGCACGCGAAAAACTATAACTATAATACCGGCAACTAGCCGACCATAAAATTCATATAAAAATGCCTCTAACTGGTGTACCATACCAGGGTAAAATAAAACTATCTCCCGATGGTGTACTATAACGGGGTAAAATAAAGATATCTCAAAAATGATATACCATACCGGGGTAAAATAAAATATCTCCAACCAGTGTGCCATACCGAGGTAAAATAAAAATACCTCCAGCCGATGTGTTGTACTAGCGTAAAATAAAAATATCTCCAGCCGATGTGCCATATCGGTGTAGAATAAAAATATTTCACAATCATAATCATAAATGGGGCCGATATGGGTTATACTGAGTCAATTTAACACATATGGTATATAAATGAAAAATGTTAAATATGTGGCCGGAATAGCCCTCTCTCGTAACATATAAGTGCAAGTGAGCATTCATATCATGTAAAGCTAGAAAATATGCATATATATCACGTAAAGCTGTCAAATTATATATAAACATGTCGACTCAGTTACTCGATGGACTTACTTAGACATTAGGAACATTGGTACATGGGAGAATCTCTCCTCTGAATTTAGCAAATTTAAATGATAACGTGGCAAGAGCTAAATATATAGATGCA